>PVKH010024757.1:0-13552 GCA_004027955.1 Chaetophractus vellerosus
GACCTGCCCTGCCTGTGGCGGCTTTTGCCTGTCCGTGGCAGCTTTTTGCCCTGCCCACGGCGGCTCCGGCCCGCCCATGGCGGCTTGCCATTCTCAAGGCGGTCTGCCCGCTAGGAGAGGTCCCCGGGAACCGAACCCGGGGCCTCCCATGTGGTTTCCCAGCGAGCTCTTTATCCACTGAGCTATCTAGCCGGGCCCAAAATAATATTCTATTGTATGCATATACCATATTTTATTATTCCTTCTTCTGTTGATGGACACTTGGGTTGTTTCCACCTTATGGCTATTGTGAATAATGCTGTTATGAGCATTGGTGTACAAATATCTGCCAAGTCCCTACAATCAATGCTTTGCGGTATATACCTAGAAGTGGAAATGCTTGGTCATGTGTTTAACTTTCTGAGGGACCACCAAACTGTTTTCCACAGTGGCTGCACCATTCTACATTTCCACCAGCAATGAGAGAGGATCTTTATTTCTTCTCATCCCCTCAATACTTTTTTTTTCCCCTTCCATTTTTCAATAACAACTAACCTGGTGGTTGTGAAGTGGTACTTCACAATGGTTTTGATTTGTATTTCCCTGATGGCAGTGATGCTGAGCTTCTTTTCAATAGCTTATTGGCCATTTGAATATCTTCTTTGAGAATGTCTATGTAAGTCCTTTGTCTTTTTGTTGTTGACTTGTAGGAGTAAAAACTTTTCACGTTCCTAAACAGAGAAAACTGTTATGTCCCCAGGATGGCATTAATAATGTGTGTGTGCTGATATAAATATAGTGGTTGCCACAGGTTCAGAAGGGAGGGGGGATGGATGGGTGGAACAGGGCATATTTGGGGCAGTGAGCTTCTTCCAAATAATACTGCAATGACAGACACTTGACATTAAGCATTTGTCAAGGCCTGTGGATCTGTACAGCACAAAGTGTAAACCATAATGTAAACTATAGTCTTTGGTTAGCAGCAATACTTCAATATTGGTTCACCAGCTGTAACAAATGTACCACATTAAAATGTCAATAATAAGGGGGAAACTATGTGGATGGGTGTGCGGAGTGTTATATGGGAATTCCCTATACTTTGGGTGTAATTTTTCTGTAAATGTAAATATAAAACATCTCTACAATTAAAGTTAAAAAATAATGTGTGTGCATATAGATTTTGAACACACAGAGATTTTAAGAGACGCAGGAAGCCTAGATGAAGTGGAGTCAGTTTGCTCTTCTCTACCTGAAATGCAGAAGGCCTCAAGTGACATGGCCCTCTGGAGACTGCAGGTCTGTGCAATAGCATGGCTCCGTTTCCTGAAGTTAAAACGTGGCAGGAAAGCGCTTTTGACCCTGTGAGTATCAGAGTGCTTTGGTTGGGTTGGACTATGGGTTTCAAAAGAGATCAAGCCAGAAGAGAATTTCAAGTCTAGAGCACAAAGCCCAGCATTTGTGCTGGAGGAAGCATGCAGCCTTTGATTCTACTGACAATGGGAACACCTGTGTTTTAGCATTGGCTTGTGGGTTTAGTTTTAATCGTTTGATAGCCTTGTGTTTATATAGCAATGCCGTTTACTACTGTAGCATGCTACTACATGCCTTTTGTAATCGTAGCACCTGGATCACGACTGGTATAGAGTAGAATAGAATCGGCACTCAACAAATATTTCTGAATGACTGACTGGAGAAATAAAATTGTTATACATTCATATGGCAATTTTTCTTTATTGTTAGATTATTGGTGCTCGGAATTGCAGTGTTCCCTTTGATTGTGGAAAATATATTTTATGTTATATTATTTCAAAAGAGCGATTGGGAATTTAAACCTGAATTGTACTTCCTCTCTCTTGGACAACCCCCCAGAGACTCCCGTACCAGCCTATTGATCATCAATAACACAGGTGAATTGCTAAACAAAATTTAAATTCCAGAAATTAATTATGTTTATTGTTAAATAGCACGTGCTGGGGAGTGGGGAGAGAAAATTATAATAGAAAATGTGTTTGAACTTATAGAAAACACTTATGAGGACTTGCACATAAAATTTGCTCTGATTTTTGGAGATAGTAGGCATTGGTAGAACAAGATAGAAGTAACCTGTGTTATTATACAATCTTGCAGTCTACTTGTCTACCCTAAGCTATTACGCGCGAGAGAAATAAATGTCTGAACCACCCTATTTTAAGATCTCTCTGTTAGCTTAACCTATGTCATAAAGATGATACACACTGATTGAAGTGTAAAGATGACACACCTACTCCCCAAGAATCCAGGATGATTCCTTATGACAGTTTTGTACCTGTGATCTTGTCCCAAATTACTGGAAACTGGTTTGGCTAACCACTAATGTAACTTTGATAAAGAAGTTTTTATGTTTCTGACTAAAGTGTTAAAAATAATGTCAGAGTAGGTGACCTATCATTTTACTTGGATGTCCTTCATATACATTTGTGATTCAGGGTTTTAGATGTCTCCTCTTTAAACAATTTGTTTCTCATTTTCCTTGTTGTTTCCCATTTGGATTCTAGAAAGTAAGCCTTACTTACTCTTTGAACTGAAAGTCTTGTTAATTGTATGTTTAATTTCCAAGATCTCGACTTATTCTTTACCTATTAGGCTGTTTTGGTTTTTTTCCCCCATACTCTCTAGTCATCCTGAGAACAGTATACTTGTGTAACTTAAAGTTTTATTTTTCTCTATGTGCAATTGTTAGGTAATTTGCTAATTAAATTTGAGACTTGTATACCATCTTGTTCCTCTTTTCTCAAAATGTGATAATTGGCAGTATGTTCATCTTTAAATTTGAGAGTCCCCGTTTGCCTGGGTGTTCTACCTCAAGTGGCTGTGGGGATGGAGGGAGAGCTGTGGCTGCTCCAGGGTTCGTGGAAAGCTCACTTTATGTGTGTACCTCTGTCCCGGGGGTGGGTCCTGTTAGGAATTTGGCCCTGTGTTTCTAACCCCATAGCCTGCTTTGAGCTGTCTAGGATAAACTCCCATTTCAGAGGCCAAATAGGCAAAAACGAAAGTCCCTCTTTTTCCTTTCTCCTTCCTATCTTGTCTTTTTAATTGTCTGAAGTTACATCAGATCCTGCCCTGCTGTTTTCACCAGATATTGTCCTCCTGAGGCAGATTTTCAATTCTCTTAGAAGGTAAATTTAGGGACTTTTACCCTGGGAGCAACTACAACTGCTGCTTGATTCCTGTAGAACAGGTAGCGGGACCTGACTGGTCACCTTGTTCCAGGGGTAACTGACCCAATTAATGACCCTGGTCATCTGGGCCCTTGCATTTGTCTACTCTGAGTTTGAGACACCTTGGAAATTACCTTTATCTTTGTAGTTTTTGCTCCTGTGTATTCTAGGCTGTGAGTTTTTATCAGCTCTTGTTTCTCTGTCAAACAATTGCATCTACTTTATTCTTTTGGCACACATCAAAAACTTTGGTTTGCTGATGGCATCTTTTTTCATTTTCCACTTATTAATGTATATTTAGGTAATATATGTATGCAATATATGTGTAAAAATGTGTACTGTCACACACACACATACATTTACTTTCCTATCATTTCAAAGGAGTAAGGGAGAAAGGAGAGTATTCTCATCTACCGTTTTAGGCTGGACAATCTGAAGTACTCCCCACGTAATTTTTATATCTCCACTAATTATTGAGTTCCCTCATATACTTATTATACCTCCATTCATTATTGGGTTCAAATGTATTTTTACCAAAGTCATAAAATAGAATTATCTTGTTTTAATGAGCCACATGGTGACTTGCATTAAGCAGAACTATAAAGCTAATTAGTTACTGCATAAGTTTTGCTAAATTGAAAATGGTAGAATGACTTCTGTATCAAGGGTCAATATTATTAGTGTGAAATTCAGAGACATGCCTTCATGTACTATTGAACAAACACTTACTTTAAATTGTATATGGGGGTTCTTTTAAGAATTTGTCCATGTAATATGTCCTTCTGTTATTAAAACTCCATACTAGAATCAAATATTGAAGATTTTATATGCTCACTGAAACACCAAAATATAGTTTTGGAAGTAGATGACTTTGAAAATAGAAATGGCACTGACGACCTCTCGTACAATGGAGCTATCATAGTTTCTGGTCATCAAAAGGTATGTTTTTCTCTTATTAGAGCTTATAAGAAAAAAGCATCAAGAGAGTACTACATTTTAACTATTTTAAAAACTGCAGAAAGTCAACCCAGCTTCTATATAGCAACTTGACTCAGGAAAACATTTTGGCTCATTGAATAAACTGTGAAGTTTAAATAGGTTTTGTAAAATATTTTCTATCTTAACTTTGTTTTGAATTACATAATTTTCACATGTGAAAATTTAATTGCATTATTCAAGGTCAGTCAAAATATTAGAACTTATAATTATCAATCAATATAATTACGAATTTGAAGAATCCTATTAAGTGGCTAATTATGTAAAAAATGATTTGATATGTTGAGAAAATACATTAATACCATAATAGCCACATGAAATCTCTGAAAGTGTCCTTAGTCTGCTATCTTAACATATCACAACTTGGATGAAAAAAAATAGTTTGACCAATGGAAAGCTGTCAAGGGTCAAGATTATTAAAATTGCACCTTAACCATAATTAGAACTCATTAGTCTTATTTGCTAAATTGTGGCATTGTTGGGATATTATGTATATTAAAAACTTGCAATTGTTTTTTAAGGATTTATGATTAATATTATATATTTTGTTTGTTTTATTTTAAGGATTACAAATTTTCAGTTGTATGCAATACCAAGAGACTTCATTGTTTTCCTATCCTTATGAATATTATCAGCAATGGGCTACTTAGAATGTTGAATCATACAGAACATATTCGAATTGCTAGAGAAGGCACATTGCCTTTTGTAAGTATTGAATTTGCTTATATGAGCAATCAGAAATTTGTCAGGTAACCTATGTTTTCCCTCTTTAGCTTTTAAGTATTAATAATTTATTGCTAATCTTAAAAATTATTATTTTGTCCTGACATTTAAGCAAATTATATCTAACAAAATATAATTTTTTCCTATTAATTTATTGTCAGAGAATTCACATGGGAGAATACTTTTCATTAGTATGTCATATTCTCCTAGGGACTCTTCTGCAAAATTATACATACTGATTGAAGAAGTGTATTAGAAAGAGAGAGAGAGAGAGAGAGGAGAGAGAGAGAGAGAGAACACTTAATTGGAAATTAGATACTCTAATAACCCAGGTCTGGAATTTCATAAATATAATGTAATTTGTTTGTAGATCCTCCATAGGCTAAATGGGCAGTAGGTTGAATACGTTTTTTAGGAGGTACTGGGGAATGAACCCAGAACCTCGTACATGGGAAGCAGGCACTCAACCACTTGAGCTACATCTGCTCCATATTGACTATTAAATATGAAGGAGAATGTGCCAATCCTAGGCCCATTTGCTTTCTGTTTCATGCCTTTGCCTACCAATGGTTACACTATATCTGTGTGCAGGAGGTTCTGATTCACACAGGTTGCATTTTCAGGATTCTGTGACAGCTGGTTTCAGGCTAGGTTTAGACAATAGGATGCACTGGTGGGAGACAGGAGATCAAGAAAACCCTGTACTGGGTTCTAGTTTCCATTGTCTCCTTCCTTTATCCTTCTAATCCAGGGGTGATAGTAGCTCCCCATCTCACTGTCCTTGTTGGGTTCTTTGCCCCGTGGAACCAATTTCATGATTCACTTGTATTCTAAGCACTGAGGTGCTTGTAGTTTTCTGGTTAGGCTCTGACTGATACCAACAGGGATCTCTGAAAACTAACTCCAACTGCTTCAGGCCAGGAGATTGGAAGAGCAATAGGGGTGATTAGCAAAGGAGCAGTCAGAAAGGGAAGCCAGTTTTGTGACACAGTTATTGAGTTCAGTTTTTGCCCTCACTGCACTAGTGGTGCTGGTGGTACACACATGTACAGATAGTCTGCAGACAATGGAAATGTGGGGAAGAGATGTATTGGAGAGGTCAGTGATGGATATGCAAATCTGCAAGTTAAAGCCACAGCTGTGTGAGAGGGAACACATAGGTGAGTTCCAGGGTGGTGGTTTCTGAAGGATCTCTCCAGTACCCAGCAAGAGGGAAAGCAGAACCAGCAAGTAGCAGAAACAGAGACAGGTGTTATCCCCTCTTGGTGCTGTGTATACCCAAGTCATTGCCTCTTTGCTCAGGATCAAAGTTGACTGAAGCAACCATGGCTATTCTTTGGGCAGCCCCAGGGACACACAGCAATCTTCTCTCAACCATTTTTTTTTTTTTTTTTGGAGAAGCTAGAAGTAACCTTGAGTGCCATAAATGTTGGGGAATTGCAGAGTTACTTTGATATGGACTATATCCAGGAGGCAGGGTATAGACCCTATTTCAGGCAGATGCTGATTGTAGGTACCAATTTCAAGTTTACCTCCTTGAAGATGAGTTCACTGGCACCTGAGTTTCTTTTCATCTCTGCACTATCCAGCTGCTGAAGTCGTCACATACCCATTCCTAGATTTACTGAGAAAGGTTGCTCAGAGGCCGAATAATCTGTTAACCTGGGATCAAAATTCATGAGTTACTTTTGACTTTTTTAAATTTAAGAAGTTGAAATCTCATGTTAAATTATCAGAATTCTTACCTCCACACATAGATATGGATGGACTAGATGTATACTCTGATTTTGATTTTTCACTATTTCAAAAACACATTTTTCTTCATGATTGTTGGTTTTTGTTTTATTTTTTAAAATATGCACTAGTTTAAAGTACCTTTTCTATTTTCAGTATTATGTAGTGTTCTTGACTGGACTGCCAGAAGGCTCCATTTTCTTGTATTTGATTGTATGCAGCATTTCTCCTTACCTCGCCATGAGCAGTGTCAACGATTACAAAGTAAGGAAAAAGGGTAAATGCAAAGAAATTATGGGAACTTCAGTAGTTGTATTTTGAGTGTTATATGATCAAAGTATTTTCCTGTGAGAAAAATATTTAAACATGTTTCTTTTAGATAATATAGTTCTACACTATTTCTAACAAGTCAGAAAATTTACTTTTAAAAACAAAATACGTTTTACTTCAAAATCACAGGAAAAGTACAGTAATTTTGCAGAGATTCAAATTAATGAAAACCTAAGGGGGAAAAAAGGAATATTATAAAACTTTCAACTATATCACTTGATAACTACAAAGAAGAAATCATTGATGTTGAAATTGAGGACTAATTTTAAGACTTGAGTCTCCTTTCCACTGTGGAAATTGTGATTTTATGTTGAATTTGTATTTGGTTGTGCCCATTATCCAGACAAAACAGTTAAATCCCATTTAGAAAAGTCAGTCTTCAACATTTTAAGCCAGTAGCTCCCTGAGAGGATAGTTGAACAAAAGGAGAATTTGCTATTTCTTTCAGATCACAAAATAATATTTCTTTTGAAGGAGCTTAATCCCTTGATCATAATGAGGTCTACTTTTCTATTCATTATACGTAGGCTGAAATGGTGGTGTGATTCAAGCGTATCAAATGAAACAATGAAAAATTTTAAAATGACTATATATATGGAACTGGCTCTCTAGACCTCATGTTCCTAAATGGTACATGCATAATTGTTTTTAAATATTAGAAGATTAGATTCATTTTCGAAAAATCTTCCAATGTGTTTGTATTTGCATTTCAACGGAATCTATGCATATCTGTGTTGTTGTTGTTTTTTTTTTCAATCAGAACAAAGCTCAGTCCCAGCTATGGATTTCGGGCCTCTACCCTTCAGCTTACTGGTGTGGGCAGGCACTGGTGGATCTTAACCTCTACGCTTTTATTCTCCTTTTAATGCATTTAGTTTTCTTCCTAGTAGATTTGGAACAAATTCATATTACAAGTCAAATTGTGTTTGCTGTGGTAAGTAACACACTACATAGACCAAATTTTATAATGTAATTAACAATAAAATTTAGCATCAATATTTTATATAATCAGCACATTTTCATTTTAATGTTGTTATAAGCCAAAAGTAAAACCATGCAAAGTGCATGAGCAATAAAATATTTGTAATTTCATTTTCCCTCAGCTAACATTCTCTTTTTTGACTTTTATATTATTTTTATATTCTTTAGGTTGTCATAACCTTTGGTTACTCAGCTTCTCTTATTTTCTTGACATATGTGATATCATTTGTTTTTGGCAAGAGGAGAAAAAATAGTGGCCTTTGGTCGTTTTGCTTCTATATGGTAAGTATATATAATGTACATACAAACAGAGAAATGGAGTTCTGTTCTTTTCTAAGTTTCATTGTAACTTTAGTTAAATATAGTTACTTTTGCCTTTAGAAATAGGGAAAATTAATAGTAATTTAAAATTATACCACAGAATTTAGTATAACACATGTTTATAATTTCTGATTATTTTTCCTATTTCTTTCTTTTATTTCTTTTACTGTATTTATTTGTTTCATTTTTATATTATTGTAAAGAATGCTAGAATGTCAGAATAGAAAAATTTCAAGGTCTTTTAGTATAATTCACCTCATTTCATAAAGGAAAAAAATTAAGTGAACTGTTCAAGGTCACACAATAAATAATGATAGAATCAGAGATAAAATTGAGGTCTCAGACCTTATGTCATTCTTCATGTCAAAAAATACAGGATAGTAGCATGGCTGACAATATTTATTCAAGCTCATGCTGATCAACACATTTTGATTTTTAGGAGGTTAACAGGTCCAAATTATATATCCTCACAAAGACTGTAAGCAGTTATGTATTGAGGATATTTATTGTGCTAATTGATCTTTTTTATCATGCAGCTAAAATAAACTTAAATCCTGCTAGTCTTTGGGCTGTAGTCATTTCTTTAATCCTCAACAGGATCAAATGTCAGAACGCATGGTATGTTGATGGTCGTTCAGTTACCCTATTGTGATCTGGGGTACACTTGGAAAGGCAGACCAGGAAGTGTCTCTTCTCGCTCATTGAGTGAAGGCATAGATAATAGTTAATTTGTTTTCAGCATCTGATGGGCTCCCATACACCCAAGGACATGGTACTTCATGTGTATCTCAGACCCCTGACTGATAAGGAAGCACCTTTTCAGCGTATTATGCTTACTGGTGGAGGTATAAGTAGCTGTTTGGAATCCTCTCTTGTTTCAGTGGATAAGAAAGGGGGGATAAAGGAGGCATGGAAGATGGAAGTTTGGAGACCTAGTAAAATAAGAAAGTCAGTTAAGTGGACTTCAGGAATTACAGTTATCAGAAATAAGGAGATGGTAGAAAAAATAGCAAAGAGTGATGTCTTGGAAACAAAGAGAAGAGAAGTATGTACAAGTGGACAATTGTGCAAAGCCTTTGCAGAGAGATTGTGGAAATTGTAAAACAAGAAGAGTCCTTTGGATTTGCTATAAAATGCTTATTGTGCTATTATGGAATTTGATTGTTATTTTGTTCTACTCCCAACCTTTTCTTATATATAGATTACATATTCCCCCAAGATTGTACATTGATTTAGTATTGATGCATCATTTCCCTATGTAAAGTCCTTCAAAATAGTATAGCTTTCTGGCATAAAGACTTAGGAATCACACACACAGAATTTTGAATTACAGTTTTGCCACTCACTGTGGATTTAAGAATAATATTTGATTTCTCTGAACCTTAAACAATAATAGCAGCTGCATCATAGAATTGTGAGAATTACAGTAAATAAGACATGCTAAATTCTCAATGTCTGGAAATATTCAGCAAATTTAGAAATTATTATTTTTATTATTTATATTATTAATACAGGAACAGAAAAAAATTTAAAATTATATTTACACTCTACTCCCATTAACCAGTATTCTAAAAGAAAACTAGTCTATTATGATCAAAATGCACAATCTTATAAATATCACCTGTTTGGCATGGAGAAGAAATGGAGCAGGGAGGATGATGAGAAATCTTTACAGTAGTCTGGATGAGAGGCCATGTGGATTCTTTTTCTATAACTGTCCACGTAACTTTCCATTGCATATATATTTTTTGCACTAGTGATATTGTTACCTTAGCTATAAAAAGGTAATTCTTCTCTTTATCCTACTGTCTTGACTTTCTCTTAATAATACCAGGAAGTTGATTTGATCATTTTAATTTTCATAGCAACCCCAAGATGTTTTATCTATTAAGAATTTTCTATTGGAGAGCTAAAGAGTGTATATCTTCACAATAACAAAAGCTTCCCTCCTGCTCCTTTTCCCTCTGAAAGGAGAATTTGGGATGGCAATAAGGGGATATCTGCATATGAGAAAACTCTGATATACATGTTAAGAACACCCATGTATGTTTGTCAGATAACAATGGGCTGAGTTTGTCTGACATGCAGTGTATCTGGATTTGCCTTGTAGATCTCAGTCTTCACAGTCCACCTCGCTTTAATACATGAGTTCAACAAATCTGTCATGATTACCTGCATGGCATTAGTTCCTGTATCTACTATGGGTGGATTTCTATTATTTTTGATAGAGGTAAGAAATGTTACCAACTGTAAATAATTTGGCTATACAGCTCATTAACGTACTTTGCCTAAATTTATAGAGACAGAAAGTGGTTTCTTGAGGCTGGGGATGAGGAGTGACAGCAAGTGGGCATGAAGGATCCCTTTGGTGACAGAAATGTTCTAATATTGAATTGTGGTGATGGTTGCATGACTCCATAAACTTATTAGAAACTCATTGCATTGTACACTTAAAATCATACCTCACTAAAGCTGTTAAAAAAAACTTTGCCCTATACATTTTGTACCATACCATTCAACAAGACACATTAAACGCTATGTGTGGGGCTCTGTATTAGTAATTGGGAACACATGATGGACAAGATAGCACAGCCCTTCCTTTCACAGAACTTAGTGGAGGCAAAGACAGACTCACCTCAAGCAAGTAAAGACGAGGGACTTAAGCATTACAAGGGACAAAAGCAGAGTGCCCAGGGATCACACCCAAAGCCTAGCTGGTATGCCTTGATGAGTCAGAGATTTTTTTTTCTGGAGGAAGGGATATTTAAATAGAGAGCTAAAGGATGAGTAAGAATTAACTAGTGGAAGATTAGGGCTGGAGGTAAGCATGCTCTGCAAAGGAAAGCAAAGGCCTTGAGGCAGGAAGGACCAGGAGAAATTGATTTAAGAAGCAGAATGTGATTCAAGTGCAGAGAAGCCTTTCAGGAGGCTGGAGTATGGTAGGTCAGTCTGGAGCACACCCGCTGGGGCCCTGCCTTGAACTGGCTTTAAAGGAAGTAGACAGGGCTTTCCTAATGGCTTGTATTCTTAGGGAACTGGGAAAGCCTTCCATCTATAACAATAGCTTTCCACTGACTGAACAATATCTGGAATTCTCAATTGGAGACTCATTCCTTTGTTTAAAACATTTTCTCCCAAATATTAGTAAACCTGCAGGTAAAATATATTAATCTAGATTTTCACATGTTTTTTAGGGGGAATATGTTACTTCCTTAATGCAATGATTGATGAAGAAAGAATAAAATGATGGGACTAATTATTGTAGGAAAACAGTCACCACTGGAGTAGGAAAGGACATGGAAAGGGCTTATATGGGGCACTTTGGATAACCTCTGGAGTTTTTCCACAGTGCCAGAACCTCCATCTTATGCTAGCAATAGACTCTCAGCAGCCTTAAATTCCTTAAAAGCAAGAGATTTAAAAAAACAAAATAATGTTTGGAAGAGAAAAAGTTATGAGGTACCTGTTCAACATTTTAATCTCTTAAAAGCAAGAGATTAAAGAAAACAAAGTTTGGAAAAGAAAAAGTTATAAAAAGTTACAAGTTATAAGGTACCTGTTCAATGAGAGACAATAAGTGTTGAGTAGGAAACCCTTTCTCTCCTTTGTAGGTAATTACTTTTTCCCAGTGGCACAGAGGGGAATCAAGCTTAATGAGGGAAATATACAATGTGGGAAATTTCACATTATTTAAATATAAATCTTAGGTATTGTTTTCTTTTTGCAGAAAGCCTATAGGCCCTTCAAGAAATTTCAAGACTCAAATCCTGACCAGAACGAAGTTGATCTTCTAGTTTGCCTAATAGTGAGAAGGATTTTCTACCTAGTCACATGCTTTTTGGATAGTTATCATTTACTATAACTATGTGCTCTTGTCTGAAATGTGCCAACTTTGAAAGTGTCTTTAATATACTCTTAGATAAAACAATTACATTCAGACATAATGGTTCTAAATCCTAGGCTTACTGTTTTTGTGTATGAATAGGCTGTAAAGTTAAGTCCAGATTTCAGTGTAAAATTACTTTTTATGTTTGTTGATACTGTCTACTAACCCCCATACAAATCTGAAATATCTTGTATCCAAAAATGCAGATGCAATATAACTAAAACTCTTTGAATTGTGGATAAAAAGGCAAATGCAAAATAACAAAAATGAAAGTGGAAATGACTAAATCAGTAAATTTTGGCTTAGGAAAGCTTCCATCTATGGATACCATGTGTCAGGAATTTCTAGGCACAGGAACAAATGTAGACAAAATTCCTGTCCTGATGGAGGTATTATTCTGGTAGTAGGAAACTAAAATATGTAAATAATACATACTGTGTCAGATGGGTGATTAGGGAAGGGCTTGCCAAGACTAAAGATCTGAAGGAAGCAAGCTTTAGGGATAACCCCAGGAAGAGGATTCTACTAGGAGTCAGGAAGCGTGAGCCTGGCTTGTTTCAGGACCAGCCAGGAGGCCAGTTTGGTTGTAGCAGAATGACCAAGGGTGAGAGTGGCAGAAGAGGTCCAGAGGGAAGGAGGTCGAGTGGGAGTAGGGAGAAGCACACAGTGCTTTTTGTGGCCCTTAAGGACTCTGACTCTTTGAGTGATTGAGAAGCTGTTGGAGGGTTTTAAGCAGTGATACGATTGGACTTAAATATTAAAAGAATCACTGTGGTTATTGTGTTGAGAATAAATGTTTTGGGTGAGGGTAGAAGAGGGGGGTCAGATAGGAAGGTATTCCAAGTGTTCAGATGAGAAAAGATAATGGCTTGGACCTACTAGCACAAGTTGGGATGAGAAGTAGTTAGATTCTGGGTAATTTTGAAGACAGTATACACAGAATTTGCTGAGAGACTGGATGTGGGTTGTGAGAAGAAAGAGGAAGCAGGTTCCACTGGACTACATTTTGATCATATGCCCAGAAATATCTCTCCCCTGATTTATAAGAATGATCACATCTATTTTGCCTGAGGACAAAAGACTGTCAATTTAACTAAAATGTTTAAATAATGTTTCTGAAATTATGTCTAAATATAATCTTGTTTTTGTTTTTGTCCCTAGCCTTACTTTCAGGCTATAGTATTCATTTTTATTTTAAGATGGCTGGAAATAAAGTGTGGAAAGAAAACAACAAGAAAGGACCCTGTTTTCAGGTTAGAATTAAAATAATCAAATTTGGTACTTAATATCTATTTTTTTTTAAAGATTTATTTATTATTTATTACATATCCCCCCCCCCTTTCTGCTTGCTCTTGCTGTGTGTCCATTCTTCTGTGTTTTTCTATGTCTGCTTCTTGTCTCCCCC
>PVKH010024758.1:0-13525 GCA_004027955.1 Chaetophractus vellerosus
AAATCTCTGCTTCCTCTTATCTAGCCTTCCATACTTTAGACCACGCCCACCGAGGGGCAGGGCTCAACGTCTCACTGACATGGCAGTTAACGCCCTACTCACAACTCAATCATGCCCAGATGAACAGACCAGCTTACAAACATAATCTAATCTATATTTTTGGAATTCATAATTAAATCAAACTTAAACCATTACAAATGTGGTGTATTACATTAATTGATTTTCTTATGTTGAACTACCCTTGCATAGCAGGAATAAATCCCACTTAGTTGTGGTATATAATTCTTTTGATATGCTGTTGTATTTATTTGCAAGTATCCTGTTGAGAATTTTTGCATCTATGTTCATTAAAGAGATTGGTTCATAATTTTCTTGTCATAGTATCTTTATCTGGCTTTGGTATTAGGGTAATGTTGTTTTCAGAAAATGTATCGGGTAATTTTCCCTCCTCTTCAATTTTTTGGAAGATTTAAATAGGATTGGTATTAATTCTTCTCGAAATACGAGGTAGAATTCACCTCTGAAGACATCTGGCTCTGGACTTTTCATTTTTGGGAGTTTTTTTTTTTTTTTAAGGAGGTATCAGGGATTGAACCCAGTACCTCATACATGGGAAGCAGGCACTGGACCACTAAGCTACATCCACTCCCCAGTGAGAGTTGGATTTTCATTTGTTTGTTTGTTTTAGGAAGTACTAGGGATTGAGCCCAGGACCTCATACATAGGAAGCAGGTGCTCAACCTCTGAGCTACATCCACTCCTCCCTTTTTGGGAGATTTTTGATTAAAATAATTCAATCTCTTTAAATGTGATTGGTTTGTTAAGTTCTTGTATTTCTGGTAGCGTCAGTATCGGTTACTTGTATGTTTCTAGGAATTTGTCCATTTCATGTAGATGTCTAGTTTGTTGGCATAGAATTTCTCATAATATCCGCTTATGATTCTTTTTATTTCTATGAGGTCAGTCGTAACTTCCCCCTTTTCATTTCCGATTTATTTGTTTGCATCTTCTCTCTCTCTCTCTCTCTCTCTCTCTCTCTCTCTCTCTCTCGTCTAGCTAAGGAATTATCATTTTATTAATCTTCTCAAAGAACCAGCATTTGGTTTTGTTGATTTTCTCTATTGTTTTTTGTTCTCAATTTCATTTATTTCTGCCCCAATCCTTATTTCTTTCCTTCTGCTTGCTTTGGGAATGGTTTGCTGCTCTTTTTCTAGTTTCTCCAGTTGTTCACTTAGATCTTTGATTTTTAGCTCTTTCTTCTTTTTTAATATAGGTGTTTAGGGATATAAATTTCCCCCTCAGTACTGCCTTCACTACATCCCATAAATTTTTTTTTTTGTTGTTGTTATAAGGCAAGTTTATTTCTGCAGAGAGGAGGTGTCTTACGTTTATGCACAGTGAAGGAATAGGGGAAACCCAGACATCCAACCCCTTGTTCTCTTCCAGAACTGGGCCGCCTAGTCCTCAGCAGCAAAAAACGGTGGTTACATGCCACAAAGTAGGTGGCAATGCCTTAACTGTATGTGTTGTGCAGGCCCGAGGGCCTCTTCTATCCTTGTCATATAAGACTCTCCTTTCATACAACACTGTATGCCCTAAGTTGATAAGTTGTGTTCTTGTTTTCATTCGTCTCAATGTAATTACTATTTTCACTTATAATTTCTTCTTTGACCCACTGATTGTTTAGGAGTGCATTGTTCAACCTCCACACATTTGCAAATTTTCCCTTTTCCTTTCTATTATTATTTCCAGCTTCATTCCATTATGATCTTAGAAGATGCTCTTAATAATTTCAATCTTTTTATATTTATTGAGACCTGCGTTGTGACCTAACATGTGGTCTATCCTAGAAAAAGATTCATGAGTGCTTGAGAAGAATGTATAACCCACTGAGTTTGGGATGCAACATCCTGTATGTGTTTGTTAGGTCTAGCTCATTTATCATATCATATCAAGGAAACAAGTTCTCTGTTTCCTTGTTGATCTTCTGTTCTTATCTAATGAGGTGAGTGGTGTGTTCAAGTCTCCAACTATTATTGTAGAGAAGTCTATTTCTCCCTTCAGTTTTGCAAGAGTTTGCCTCATATATTTTGGACATCCTGGTTAGGTACATAGATATTTATGACTGATATTTCTTCCTGGTGGATTGTCCCTTTTATTAATATATAATGGCCTTCTGTATCTTCTATAACTTTTTTTGCATTTAAAGTCTATTTTGTCTGATATTAGTATAGCTACCCCTGCTCTTTTTTGTTTACTATTTGTGTGCAATATCTTTGTCTAACCTTTCACTTTCAGCCGGTTTGTATCCCTGGGTCTAAGGTGAATCTCTTGTAGGCAGCATATGGATGGCTCATGTTTTTTTTATCCATATCATCAACCTATATCTTTTGCTTGGGGAATTTAAACCATTCACATTCATTGATATTACTGTAAATGAATTATTTACTTTCACCATTTTATACTTTGATTTTCATCTATCCTATCTTGTTTTCATCTTTTTACTCTTTTGGTTATCCTTCTGCTATTCTTACCTTCTACACTCTCCTCCAAGCTTCTCTCTCCTGTCTTTTTCTTTTGTGCTGTAAGTCTACCTTTAATGCTTCCTGCAAAGGCAGAGTCTTTTTTACAAACTCTTTTAGTTTCTGTTTGTTAATATTTAAAACTCACCTTCATATTTGAACAACAATTTTGTCAGATAAAGAATTCTCGCCTGTGAAATTTTCTTTTTCAGTATCCAAATTGTATCATACCACTGTCTTCTCAAATCCATGATTTCTGATGAGAAATCCCCATTAAATCTTACTGAGTGTCCCTTGTATGTGATGCTTTGCTTCTCCCTTGCTGCTCTCAGAATTTTCTCTTTATCTTTGATGTTTGACATTCTGAGTAGTATATGTCTTAGAGTAGGTCTATTCGGATTTATTTTGATTGGGGTACATTGTGCTTCTTGGCCATGAAAGTTCATTTCTTTCATGACAGTTGGGAAATTTTCAGCCATTATTTCCTCAAATACACTTTCTGCCCCCTTTCCCTTCTCTTCTCCTTTGGAACTCCCATGACATGTATGTTGTTGCGTTCTGTGTAATCATTCAAATCCCTGAGCCACTGCTCAATTTTTTCCACTCTTCTCTCTCTCTGTTCTTCTCTCTCTTCAATTTCAGCTGTTCTGTCTTCTGTATCATTTACTTTCTTTCATCATTTCGAGTCTGCTGTTGTATGCTTCTAATGTGTTTTTTTATCTCACCTATCATGTCTTTCATACTCATGAGCTCTGTTATTTTTCTATTCAAGTTTTCAAATTTTTTTTCGTGCTCACTCAGTGTTTTCTTGATGTCCTTTATCTCTTTAGCCATATTGTCTTTTATCTCATTAATTTGATTATGGAAATTTGTATGAACCTTGTTGATTAGTTGTCTCAAATCCTGTGTCTCATCCAGGGCTCTGTTATATTCCTTTGCTTGGGCCATTTCTTCCATTTTCTTAGTACAGCTTGTAATTTTTTCCTGATGTCTAGGCATCTGATCATGATGGTAAACTTACTCTGGTGCTCAATTTCTCTCTCTTTTGTAGGGATTTAGTGGCGGGAGGCTGTAGTTTACTGCTGTTCTTTGTTCAACCTGTTCTAGGTCTTTAGGATTATCCCTGTTAGTTGTTTACATCTGGGCCTTGGACCCAGTAATAAGTTATAGACCCGCTTCCAAGGGCCTTTGGGAGGGAGGCTGGAAAGGCTGGAAAAACCTCTTATTTACTTTTAATTTCCTCCCATGCACTTCCTTGGCCCACCAGCAGATGGCACGCTTTGGCAGCCCTCTCAGTTCAAAGTTTGGTCAGAGCGTGTTTGCTGCAACACAGATCAGATCAATGTGACAGAGGATCCTGCTTGGAGGCTAAAAGCTTCATAATTCAAACTTTCTTAGAGGCTCTTCTCTAACTTTTGCTGGCAACCGTCTCTCTTTTCCTGCATAGGAAATAATTCCTCTCCCCTCTGCATCCTCAACAACCAGTCCCTGTCAGTAGGGAGGGTGGTTGAGAGGTTCAGCTTTCTTTAGTCCTGTGCAGGCTCCTAAGACAAACAATAGTCCGGGTCCTCCTGACCTGGAAGGGCTCATGGGACACAGCACATCAAATCTGTGGGCCAAAAGATGAGTCAGCCTTAGGACTGCGTCCCTCTCTCTCCTGTTTCCTGGGGAGGTAGATTCCTGCAGCCCCCTTTGTCTGTAGCCGCTGGCTTGAGGCCAGAGAATTCAAAATTGTCTATAGGGTAGGGCAGGGCACTGGCAGCTGCAGCTTTTAACTCAGTTTTGCTGTCGAGATTCTTTTCTGTGCTCCCCTCTCTTCTGGGTGTTGTCCAGCCTTCCCTTGGTGTCCTAAACCCTAGAACATTTTTTTCAAGGTGTTTTCTGTCTGTCCTCTAGCTATTTTTCTGGGAAAGGAGAGTGTCCCATGTCTTTCTAGTCTGCCATCTTCCCGGAAGTCCCATATTTTCTTAAAAACATAATTTCTAGACATGGGAGAATCTGATCTGTCAAATTAGATTCCACTGTGTTTTTTTTTTTTTTTTCAGGAGGTACCAGGGATTGAACCCAGGACCTTGTACATGGGAAGCAGGTGCTCAACCACTGAGCTACATCCACTCCCCAATGAGAGTTTTTTTTTTTTTTTGTATGTTTGTTTTTTAGGAGGTACCAGGGATCAACCTGGACTTTGTACATGTGAGGTAGGCACTCAACCACTTGAGCTACGTCCACTCCCGTCCACTGTTTATTTAGAGTCTAAAGTGTTGTCTAATGGTGAGACATATTCTGACCTATTTTTAAGTCTCTTTATTTTAAGTCCTCTTTAAGGAAATTACAATATTTCCTTAAAATATGGATTATGTGAATTGAATGGACAGATTTACTAAGATTTTATTTCCTAAGATATTTTACAAGGGAAATAAATTTGGAATTTCTATTTTTTCCCCTTGGCAGTCTAAAGAAAAGCTGATAATATTTCTCATATCATTTTTTTTAAAGTTTTTTAAAAATTTTGTTTTTAAAAATTTTTTAAGTTTTTCCCCTCATATCTTACGAATTATTTTTATATCAGTGTTATCAAGATAATATCCTTACTTTCCTTTACATGTGAAAAGGTTAGTTCACAAACATACTCTCAGGAATGTGAGCATATTCTCACCATGGGAAAAACTGAGAGGACCATTCTTAAATGTAGCATTCTCTACAAAATCTCAGTAGGTGATACTCTCAGTATCACCTCAGACTGTGTGGGTCTGGTTTAGGGTCTTTAAGATTCCAATCAATCCAAAGAGCATACCCTGTACTGCTTGATGAAGTGGGTAAAGGGAGGATCAGAAATACCAAATGCTGGAGGGAGTTAAAGGAGGGTGTTACCTTTTGAATTTCTTGAGCTTTCTCAATATTTTTGCTTTTCTGCTGCAACATCTTTTCAACATTGTGAAGCCCATTGTTAATCTCTTCTATTTTTCTACTCATTGCATAGGATGGTGAACTTTTCAAGACTTCATTGCTAATCTGCAACAAAGAGAGAAAGACATATTCAGTTTAGAGGTGTCTTCTGCACTCTCACAATTAGGGGGGTTGCCACTCTGCTATGCAATTTGAGTTATAAAAATCTTTTGAGGCTTGGTGGGGGGGAGGAATTCCAAACCATACTGGTTAATGAACTAATGCAAAGGTGAATTAGCAGACTAATAAATGGTGGGTGTGCTGACCTGACCCTTCAAATTCAATCCAAGTAAAGAAAACAAAACAAAAAATCAAACAAATGAAAATGTGTTGAATATAATCCAGGATATATACTGCAGATATGTGCTGTGATAGCCAAAATTAGTGTGGGCTATTGGAAATATATCTCAATAGGTCAAATGAAAAAAAGAAATCCTCAGAGAGAAATAATTTATTATAAAATCTCTCCAGGTTATGAGGAAATCCTCTGCACACATCGTTTTTCAAGAAGACCAAACTTATTCTCAAATTGGCTAAAGAAAATGTAATTCCTACCTTCATATTCACTTGGATGAAATAATCTTCTAAAACTAGCTATTTCCTGAAGATGCACAGAACTTTTTTTCTTTGGGAATGTTCTAGTGTGTGTTTTCACAGCAATCAGAAATCTAGCTGCTGAACAGTGTGATTTTTTAAATCTGAATGATTTTAAGAAAATAACTTGTGCTAGGAAAGATAAATGAATGTTGAATGTATCACTTTTCAAATACCTGATTAGTTTGTGCTCTTGTTTTTTCTCAAGCAATGTTGATAAGGCTTTTTTCTAAGCAGCCACTAATAACCAAGTAATACTTTATGCTTTTGTTAATTCTTTGAATTCTCTAAAGAACTACTAAATCTGTGTAATCACTAAGGCTTAAACGATTCTTTGTCGATAATATACAGGTGCAGAAAGTGAACCACGGGCTAAATGGCTTGTTAAGGTCACATGTTGAGGTGGTGGTTGAAGGCATCTGCAGAAGTCCCAAGTCTCCAGATTCCAAGTCCCAGACTGTTCACAACATCAGGCTGTTGATACTTTTATATCATGTTTTTGTTCCACAAACCCTACCACAGTCAAGATTATCCAAAGGAAAAAACTCCCACTTCGATCCTGTATTGGTTTGCTATTGCTGTGTAACAAATTCCCACATAATGAAATTTTCTGATATTTTGGGCTGTTATTCTCCTGGCAGAAATGAATTTCATTTTAATACATGAGGTAAGATCATGATTTAGGAAAAATAAGGCACCATCTGAAATATACAGGAGTGCACTGTGCATACTGCCTGGATTCCTGGCATTCCTTCAGACACATCAAACAGTCAAAATCATTGCCGTTTGTAACAAATATACAGGTCACAGCTGAAATTTCCAGCCCCAAGTTCGAAAGACTGATTTTGATTATTGATTCCCTTTGTGAGGGATTTTCACATGAAGTATTTATGCAAGCAACATTTAGTTTCTCTCAAAACAATTAAAATAAAATCAGTAATAAGTGATCCTTGAAAAAGTACCTCATCACAGATTTCCTTGTGGGCAATCTCAGATGTGCTACAGATAAAATATTAGTGTTTACCTGCTTTTTTTTTTTGCAACACTGGCAAGATTTTCCTAAGAAATCTGTCATTGCTGTTAATGATGAAGCCTAGCAAGTAAGTTTGAAATCCAATTTTGTGTGTGTGCATTTACTATCTATTTTTATCAAATTCTAGGCATTCCAGGCTCCAAAAGGCAAGAACAACAATCCTGTGGGTGCTGGACTAAATAGAGCTTTGTTCTGTTGGATTCGGGCTGCCTTTTTTACAATTCAATAAAACTGTCTAGCTAAGCTCCTATCTCTTCAGCACTATTATAAAGCATTTTCCAACCTTTCTTCAAATCTGGACTTTTGGGTCTAAAGACCTGCCCAGGTATGCTTTGTGAGAACTGTGTTATCACCTGCTAAGTGCTATTCCTAGTGCGTTGTGAAATTTGTATTCCTATTGCCCTTAGTTGCAATTTCAAAATGTTCTCAGAAAATATGTTTTAAAGCAAAGTATTATTTATATTCAAAATTTTTAAGTTGTTCTTCATTTTAAAAAGCTGTTACAGATAATATATAGCTCTTTTTCAAATGCAAGCGAAGAAAACTAAGCATTCTGAAAACTAAAAATATACAGATTAGTTAGTTCCATTATCTATGTCACTTAGAGCACCTTCAACCCAATATTCAATATACAAAATCGTCGCTTAACTAATCCGTATAAGAACCATCATAACCAAAGTCAGGGCAAATGAAAACAGGCTATTAAATGAGATTTCCTTCTATTAATTATTCAACTCCACACATAACACCAACACAAACATTATTATTACCTTCTCATCTATGTCTTCTAAAGCTCTTCGGCATTCTTCCATCTGGGATTCAATCTCTGCAGGGACTATGGTATACATTTCAGAATACTTGATTCGCAGTTTTTCCATAATATTATCAAAAGTTAGCTTCTCTTTCTTAAGAACACTCTGAAGCTCCTAAAATCATCAAGAGAATTTCAATACTCACAGGACAGGGAAAAAGTTTAAAAGTGAAAACAGCTTTCCAGCACATCCTTATGATTTAAATGAGCAAACTTTGCATGACAAAACTTCACTATTGATACAAGCTGATTAATCCTGAGAGATACCATTTAGTCAGATGATGCCTTCTAATTTGTAAGAATTAAACTTGATACCTCTTCGGAGTGTCAAACCATTGTTGTGAAAGACATTACAACATCTCCTGCTTCTAAAGTACCTCTATGACTTCATTGTGTCTCAGTTGCAGTCCTGATCTAAAAATCTGCTAGTAGCAAAAAGTTTCAAAGAAGTGTTTTTTTTTTTTTTGTTATTAACTTGTTGCCATTTCTGCTTCATCCTACATTATCATCACAATGATTCAAGGCCACTAAAAGCCCTATGCTTGAAGCAAAAGTGTCTGCTTTCATGTAATTAGACAGCCCAGGAGGGTTCAACTTCTTTCAAAAGGGAGGGTTCCAGTTCCATGCAAAGAATGTAGGTTTCAGGAGAGAAAAGAAACCTGAATAAATAGTCTATTGGTTGTGGCCTAGAAACAGAATCTTATCTGCGTTCTCCTGCAGTAATTATAAAGGAGAAACTCATTTGTTTGGGAAAGTTTCCCAAAGATCAAGTGGAAAAATACTTCTTGACTTTACTCTGTGTGTGTGTGTGTGTGTTTTACAGTGTCTGTTCAGTAGCATTGTTTGTGTTAATGGATTGAGTCACTGAACTGAAGAATGATTACAATTTTAAATGACTCAGTCCTATGTCACTGTTTTCCCTTTCTTAAACCTCAACAGAGAGCAAACCTATAGAGAGAAAGTTAAGTAACAATGCCATTCAGACACAAATGAGGTTTGAGATATAAGTATGATCCTGTTTTATCTAGATCTAGTTCAGGAACACAGGTCTTCATTCAGAGCTATACAAAGGTAGCTTCCCCATGGAGACTGTTTCTATGAGTGAGAGTAAATTTTCCCTTTTCAAAGTTTAGTAACCAAAAGCTCTTGTTGACAACAACATGCAAAAAAATGAAATGAAATAAAATAAAATAAAATAAAATAAAATAAAATAAAATAAAATGAATAAACTTTCATATGGCATTTTTGGTTGTTACCATTGTATTAGAATGAGAGAAGAAATCATTCTGAAGAAATGAGTTCTCATATGACCCTTAGTGTGTGCATAACCCCTTTTAGATCTAAAATGTTAGGTCCTACTAAAGTGAGTAGTCGAACATGCTACTCAAGAGTGGTCTGAGAGCTCTGTTTACCAAATGCAAATGAAACATGTTGAAAAGGGTTGCTTAGTCTTGACTGGCCTAACTCTCAGCTGAGTTTCAGTTCTGCTCTTTGCAATTCAATCACACTGAGCTTCTTTCATGGATCTGTCCACATGATGCCACAGGGCCTTTGCACATGGTTTCCTCTCTCCCTGGATCACTCCCCCACCATGCTAGATGCCAAGTTAACTGGATTTTCGATCAAGATTGTGGACCTGTATCAGTCACTTTTGCTACTTTATTCCTCACTTACCTCAAACTGTTCTGCCTTTTCTGGGTAGTCCTGTGATGCCATATTTTGGAAAGAAGTTGTGGTCCGTTGAAAGAAATTCTTCAAAGCGATGATTTCTTTTTTGAAGGAATTTCTTTCTTGGATTTCAGTCTGTACCAACTCCTTATTTTTTTGAGCTTTCTGAAAAAGCCTAAAATATAGCATCAAAATGACAAATTGCTTCTCTATCCCACTCGTCTGTGAAATAGTATATCTAAACAATTAACAAAATGTCTACACAGCTCACAAAAGAAGATTTTTCTTCCTGAAAGAAATGTACCAGTTTTCAATGATTATATGCATGTGTACAAACAAAGATAAAATTCTATCACTCAAGCAAAAACATTTCCAAAACTCTCATCCCCAAACATCTTCTTTTCACACTTTACATTCCAATTGCCATCTCTACCCCCTTTTTTCCCTTCATTTAATTCCTGAGCTCAACTGAAAATGTCTAGCAGGGGTGAACTGAGTCACGGTGGGCTTCTGGGGATAGACAACCCCATTAGCCTTTTAAATCTTCATTCAACCCCATTTGTTGTGGATGTAGCCACCACATCTGAAGAGGAATTTAAATGGGTAAAAATTTTCCTGAAGTCTATTTAAGATCTCTAGCTGTAAAATTATTATACCCATAATGATCAAAGGACCCAAGAATCCACTTCTAGACATATTTCTCAATGAATTAATCACAGATGCAGAAAGATATTCTGGCATAAGAAAATTCACTGCAGTGCTTTTATAAAAGAAGAAACTCATCAATAATTAAAGGATCTATGTTAGGGCATATCTACATAACGGAATATTTTGCAGCTGTGTTTATAGAGAACATTTAATGGCGTAAGAAATCATACGTGATACACTGATAGATGATTCTTTAGAAAACAAAATAGTATATGTAGATGATCTCAATTTGCTTACAATCATAGAAAAAAGATTAGCATGAATACAGAAAAGGCACTGGCAATGGTTGTTGCTGAGTGGTGAGATTAGAGATGGATTTTTATGTTCATTTTTATAATTTTTCACATTCTCTAAATTTTCTATAATGAATATGTAAATACTAAATTAGAAAAGCAGCAAACACACACACACACACACACACACACACACAATTAACCCTCAGTAATACCAGGATGGAGAACTTGTGCTTGTTTTAATTATGGTTATTATCTTTTCCATTCCTTTTTATATCAATGGGTGTTGACTCAACTCAGTTTTGTCATATCACTTGTCATTACTCTACAGAATTTTGATATTTTATAAATTTAGTACTTTCTAAGTTTTGAGCCTAAGTCATCAAGCATGTTTCCTTTGCCAAATCTTACTTGTTGCACCGTTCTTGCATAGATGCAATCTCCTGAAATGCTGGGACTGTTTCCACAGACCCTAAGCTGTCAGGGACATTCTGGATACTTTTTATGCGTTGAAAAAGTAGGGTCAGTATCAGCTGCTGCTTCTCCACGTTCTCTTCATATAGACATAAACAGTCTAGTAGCTCAGAGAGTTCCTCTGCGGTAGCCGCCTCTTTTGTTTTGGAAATTTCAGGCAATTCTTCTTGAAGATTATCTAAAATAATTGCTTCTCGTTCAATCTAATTCAATTAAAAAAAAAAAAGAGTGAAAATAAGTAAAACATACTCTCCTTTCAGAACCTGAAACAATACCCTGACAGCCATCAGCCATAATTTTTGGATACTGGCTCTTCAAAGGGTTCCCAATGTCACATTGTAGTTCAACGTAATGTTTGTTTCTCTATAGCTGAGAATATAATTCCTCTGCCACCAGAATCCCATAGTTCCAAGCTACTGCTCATGTAGATGTACGATTAAAACGAAGTATTGCTATAGTAGGTTGAAGGAAAGAGTGTTGAGTATTCTCATAAATATTTATTTCTTATGGATTTCAACTGCAGGGAAAGCAATATTCCCCCTGAGATGAACAAAAGAAGTTAGAATGAACTCCTCCAAACTGCTTTCGCTGAGTATTAGAGGTTGGGTAACTATTGGATATGAAAATTTTTTCTTTCACTTCTGATCCCTATATGCTCACAAAGTAAGTCCAGTGACTCTTCATTATCTGACACCTTCCAAAGGGAAAGCAGCCTGAACGGCTGAACCATTCAAGTATTTATCAACTGCTGTTATGTGTAGGACTCAGAAATATATAACTTAACATGCCACATATATGAAAACTGGATTTAAGCCAGCTCTAAACTCAGAAAGAAGATAGAGGAAAAAATCTCAAGGGCCCCTGAATCAGATCCTCCTTATGCCCCTCAAATTCTCTGGCCTTCCACTCAGTGACACAGCACGTTTACCACATTCTGCTCTAGTGTAACGTTAACTCTCCTGCTCTGTTATAATGGAGTCGGGCGTCTTATATCTTGGCATTACAGAACATCACAAGGGTCAACTACATTTATGATAGTATGCTCACTAAAATGATGAACAAGGGCCTGGATTGCCTGGTAAGGCATATCAGAGATGGGAAATAAAGCCTAGGAAAATTCAGGGGCCCCAACATCAAGTAAGTTTCCAGGAACCCAATGGTCAGGGGCAGGCCAGGACTCCTCCTCTAAGGTAAAGGTCAAGTTCAATCTTGAACCCCTGCCACTAAGAAAGAGGCATAGCACTGGATTGGCCTATTGAGCCTATTTGTATTTTGTTGGTGGTATATACTACAGTTTGGAATACTGCTCAGATTTATTTATCAGAATGCTGGCTTTTTTTTTTTTCAGGCACCAGGGCTGGGGATTGAACCCAGGACCTCATATGTGGGAAGCTGGAGCTCAACCACTGAGCTACATTGGCTCCCCTGAGTTGGTTTTGTCATTTTTTGTTGTTTGTTTTGTTTTTAGGAGGTACTGGGGATCGAACCTGGGATCTTATATGTGGGAAGCAGGTGTTCAACCACTTCAGCTACATCCGCTCCCCAAGAATCCTGCCAGTTTTGAAGGGGGCCTGGGGAAAGAGAGGTCCTGCAGTAGGTTCAGACTGTGGTATGAGCCTCCTGTGGTATGAACTGCCCTGTCTCTTGGGCCACATGATCCAGTTGTGTCCCCAAATGCTAGAATACAGGAACCCAGAGGTAGAGGTAGGATGGCCCTCTCCCAGTGACCCAGTTACGGAATTTGTGCTTTCCATGACCTCAAACCTAAGATCACTTGGATTAGAAGACATGTTTCTTGGGCAGACAATTACAGTTCCGCCAGGAAACGAGATAAGCATTCTACTGAATCCGAAGCTTTAATTGCCACTGGGTTATTTTGGATTTTCCTGCCAGAAATCACGTATGGAATGCTATATCGACAGGGTAACTATAAAGCTAGGATTTCCAATATACATTTGTACATTTACATTAGGGGTTGCAACAACGATGCCTGGAATCCAGAGGACTTATTGGAGCTTCCATGCATGATAAGAACCATAAACGGGCAATTGCAGTAACCAAGTCCCAATAAAAGCAAAGCAACTAAGGGCTCAAACCTTTCCTGTTTCACCCCCTACTCCTGTTCCCAAGGATCACTTTCCAAGATGGACCACTTGCCCACAAGCCCATCTCAAGCTCTGATGTCTGGTGAGAATCTAGCCAAGTCAAAAAATATTGTCACAAAAATAATGCATTCATTTTTCCACCCAGAAGAGGCTCTGCAGCCCCTTGATGATTTTCCTTGAATACAGAATTCTAATAATATTGCTTATAAAAATTTTAGGTTCACAGCTAATTATAAAGTGCACTCTAGAAAGGGAGAAGGAACCAAGGTTATACCATAAGCAAACAGTGAAGGAGAAATAGGAATGGATAAAGAAATGGCCAGTGGGGCTTTTGGGACAAGGGGAAATAGCCAGACTTATACCTTCAATCATTTTTGAAGGAGTGACTTTATTCTAGCACATTATGATCATCAAAGCATAAAAGGATGATT
>PVKH010024759.1:0-13556 GCA_004027955.1 Chaetophractus vellerosus
CCCCAGCAACAGCAGGAACCAATCCAAAACTGCCACCGGTCTTTGCTAACCACTCCCCCTACTGTTAGGCTATATATTCTGCACCCTTTCAATAAACGTTTGCAGCTTGATCAGAATCCTGTCTTGCTGTCATCCTTTGTGTCTCTTGTCCCATACCATTCTTTTCCCACAGGAGCAGAGCCCCGGTTGATCGTCCCGCAGGTCGGGACATGGCAGATGGCAGAGAACATTTATAATGATGTGGATCCAGAAGGACAAGGATCTGAGATATGTCTGCACTAGTGATTTTAAAATCCCTGTTTTTCCCTCTCAACCCTGAGATTTATTTAACAGTGGTTTTGACACAGATTTTGTTCGGCTATCCCTCTATAGCTACCAACAACAATGCTATTAGCCCAGACATTGGATGTTTTCTAAATGTTAACTGGGAGGCTTGATTCTGCAAAGCCACAAACTTATATTTAAATTTTCTTCAGAAATTTTCTAGAATCAAACCCATGCCTGAAGTAGACACAAAAAGGGTAATATATGTGTGTGGTCATTTTTCTTCTTATGCTATATTCCTGAATTTTTGAGACTCCGTTAAGGTTAGAGTGAATAAGGAATAGATCCAAGTGGGGTATACTTCTGAACATGAAGTATAACACTGCAAGATGTGTTTATTCAGGAAATAGGGAAGAGATTCAAGTCATATAGGTTCCTACTCTAAAATCATCATACCTGACTTTCCAGGATGCACATTTTCTTATGTAGACCAGTCTCCTCTCAGTTTTTTCAGTTAAGTCAAAACTTTATTTTACGTGTTTGTCTTTCCCCATATATTTTTGCTCATTACTGTATTTCTTGAGCTATTTCATATTATTTCTTTCCTTTTTGTGAGATCGTTTTTTAAACTTGGGACCACCCAATTGTAAAGATGTATATTTTTACCTGACAGTTATACCACAGGTAGACTGTCAAGTTAGGTTGAGAAGAAGGAATCAATAGCTGATATTTGTTTTTAAAATTAAATTAATCCTGGATAAGAGTTTTCTTTCTTTCTCTCTCTCTCTTTTTAGGAGTTAGTCCTTGACCACTGTTGTGGTACATCTCCCCTTTGGGTCTCCCGTTTCACCAGCAGGCCTGTTAATCTCCATGACTAACTGTGTAAGTGCTTATAATGGAATAAATTGCTTCTCTATGTAAAAAACAGTGTATAATGTAGTTTTGAGAATTATTTAGGAAATGGTATGGTAGACAATACAAGTGCCCCAAAGATGCCCACATTCTAATCCCAAGAACCAGTGAATATGTTACCTTACATGGCAAAAGGTACTTTCCGAATGTGACTAAGTTAAGGGTCTTGAGATCCTGGATTATCTGGGCAGAGCCAGTATAATCACCAAGGGTCCTCATAAGAGAGAGGGGGAGGGTGTCAGAGGGAGACATTGGTTTAAAGATGCTAAAGTGCAGGCTTGGAAGATGGAGGAAGAGGCCATAAGATGGGAAATTCAGGCAGCTGCTAGAAAATGGAAAATGCAAGGAAACAGATTCTCCCCAGAACCCTGACAACCCATTACAAACATCTGACCTCCATAACTGCAAGGTATAAATTTGAATTGTTTTAAGTCACTAAGTTTGTGGTAATTTGTTTCAGCATCAATAGGAAACTAATACAAATGACCAAGAAGGATAAACTCTTCTGTGGCTAGCAAAATTAAAATACACATTGGCTCTGAGATGAACTTTGCTTTAAAATAACGTAGACTTTTTAAAAACTTAAAATCATATTCTATCTTATACAAGTTGAAAAGTCAAAAGCTTAAAAAATTCAGTTCACAAGGATCATATGTTGGCTCCATAAAAACTTAAAATTGCAAAAGGGTTTTTCTCCCCCTTTTTGGTCTCTTAAAAATCTTAACATTCCTAGAAAACAATCATCAGGACAAGCTTTTGGCTTTTATCACAGATGGGGGAATCTACTCTGACCTTGTGAGAACTACCTTTTTCCCTAAGTTTCAACCTCTTATATTAAGAAGTGGGAGGAAGATCAATAAAATCAACCAACTGTGAAAATAAGGTCCATAAGCTAGATAGAAATGCTGATAAAGGGAAATATAAATAATAACAGAGAATCACAAGGTGGTTAGATCCTTGTCCATTTATATGTGATCTATGGAATGCCCTGACTTTTACCCATCTTATTATGCCATGTTTATCACCTTTGTTGCAAGGAGCCTAAAAGCTGATCCTGACCCAAATGCTCTCAATTAGGTTCACTTGAAAGTTTTTTCTATTGGGAAATTTTTTTAGCTAATTTTCTCAAAGTGTAAATAACCAGTTTTTGCTTAGAAATCTAAACTCAAAAATAGTCTGCGTCATTCTTACTACTATCTTTTTGGCACGAACTACCAATGAAGTAAAAGAAAAAAATAGTCGCTTTCCAATTAAGAGCATCCACTGAGATTTTTCCACCTCCCTCAAATACTATCACAAGGACAGCCAGGAAAAGCATGCATGCACACACACACATTGGCACCTCACAATCTAACCTCTCAGAAGTTGGATGAAGTAAATCCCTCAGCTTTCAAAGAAGGCTTGTCATCATTCTTCTTTTTCTTACAACTTGTATTTTTACTTCAATATAATGACATACTTTCTTGCTTCCCTGCCACTCATACTTGAAATTTTTATGCTAAGTGGTCCCACAGTTAAAAAATATCGAGAAAGATATTCTTTCAGAGATATGATCCATTAAGTTGGTTCATGGAACCCAGAGCAGTGAGACACCATCGCCTGTGGAAGCCATTCTCATAAAGAGCTAGAACAAAACAAAACAAAGCAAAAACAAAGCACAAACACACACCAAGCAAAAGCTAAGTCAGGGTTACTCTCCATGCTTGTGTGCGTGACAGTGAGAAAGGGCTACGTGTTGGATAAAGGTGAGCTGCGCAGGCTGGAGCTTGAGGCAAGCCACCAGGTTGGTACAGGGATCCTAGAGAGCAGCCACTTCTATTATCAGGAAAAAACAAAACAAAACAAAACAAAACAAAAGCAACCACCTTAGATAGGTCAAGGAAGAATCCATTTTTTTTCAGTGGCAGCTTCCTGTTAGACTTTTTAAATTCTCCTTCTAATTCTTGACCATAGGGCTTCTTCCTCTTTCTCCATAAATGGAAGTCTTTGTTCTGTGTTCTGCGGGGTGCCCCCAAGTCTATGGCAAGCCTTTTTTTTTTTTTAACTGTTCTTGACTGTATGCAAACTCCTCAAAGCTAGCCAAAGATATTCAGACTCCAGATTGAGGTTTCTTCCCTGTGCAAAATTAACCAGGAAACTGATGTTCAATTTCAAAAGGGCTTATTGGAATTCCTGTGCTTACTGCTACTTACAGCTTATATTTTTATAGCATTATTTTATGCTGAATAGCTACAATAAGACACTAATCCTCCAAGTTCTTCTAAGAGCCCTTCTTTAGCAGTCTGGCTCGTAATTTTGTATTTGTGTTTATATCTTGGAGTGACTAACCGAATACTAAGCCGTCGAGATTAAATTATCTTAAAGTCCTTAAAATTCTCATAATTGCTTTGGCTGTCATGAAGTTTGTTTGCCTATATAACAACTTAGATGAAGTTACAGAGCTAACCCGGAAATTGGGAGGGTATATATTGTGAGGGTTGCCAAATAAAATATAGAACACCCAGTAAATTTGAATTTCAGATAGAACAAACAATGAAATCGTGCAATATTTGGGCTATACTTACTCTAAAAAAATGATTCATTGTTTATTTTAGCCATACTTCAAATTTAACTGGAAATCCTATAGTTTTGTTTGCTAAACCTGGCAACTCTAATGTTCCTGCTTCTTGCAGGACACCCAAGAAACCAAATCCCGGTGGCCAAATTACAGGTAGGAGGGTAAGAAATGTCTGGTCTTATAAATTTGAAGTCTCCAACTTCACATTTATATCACTGTCCCAATTAAATTTCTAACCATCACCCATGATAAACCTGGTGATTTAGCTTTATTTTAATGATCAGAAACAAGGTTGCAATTTTTAGAAGCTTAGGATACGTTAAAAAACAAAACAAAACAAAACAAGCCACTTTAGTCACCCCTTCACTAAAGGTTTTGGAAACTTCATATTAGATATACTTTGCTACTCTCTCAGGTACTATGCTCAAGTTCCTTACCTTTTTTCCAGGTAAGGAGCAGGACTGTGGCCTTTGTCCCTGAAGATTATACTATAATCTGCTGTTCAAAAGGTGTGTGTTCTGAGCGGTTACCCCAGAATTGGGGATGAATTTGCCAAATCACTAAATGACTATTTTTTTAAAACCTGCTACTGTCCTTGAAAATTTACAGCTTCTCTTCAAAAGAATTCAATGTAATTTTCACATCTTGATGTTTCTATGTTACAGCTGTTACACAGCTTTCAAATGCTAGCTAATAATGAAGTTTTTATGGGTCCATGTGAAAAAAGAGAAAAAAAGGAAAATGTAGTAAGATTTTCATAAAGGTATATGTTCTCAAATTAAAGGAATAATCCTTTATTCTCAAAGATTATGTCCTTTTTATCTTTTACTGTTAAAGTAAACTTTCATTATGAAATTGTGATACTGGGTGTGGAGTTTTTAAAAATATTCTTACTTAGAAAATTGGTTGGTGAATTTATGTCTCCCAAATTCTTTAAAAAATTGTACTTGTCCGTAAATTTAAAAGCATGGGGCATGATACGGAGAAACTTCTTTATGTCTCTTTCAAAAATACTACTTCGTGTCCAACAATATTAAACAACTTTACCTTTGATTCATTTGTCTCCATTTTTGGTTGTAGAAAGAGAATTAGATTCAAGGAACTATTCTAGGCTGAAGACATATTGGTAGAAAAAGGGTATTTCTATTCTCTTGTAATGTTCAAACAACTTGTTTTAGGCCTTTTCTTTCCTACTAGAAGATCTGATTTATGTGCCCTGATCTCTGGCACAATGTCATGCGATATATTTTAAACATTGTTGCTTTGGTAAATCAGCAGTAACATATGCACTCTATAAATGTCAAACAAAATGCAACACATTCCGCATTCCACAAGCCTCAGCAAACAGCTCAGGATTCCAGACATTTGAAATGCCTATAATATAGCTCTGCTCACTCCTACTTGGAACAAAGAAATTCCTTTTTTTTTTCTTCCAATTCTATGGTCAACATGGATCTGAATAGCAAAGGTGAAGAACATTTTCTTGATTCTTTCATAAGAAAAGCCTTTTGATAAATATTCTGGAAGAAATCATGTAATATTATGAATAATTATATTAAATTTTCTAGTTTTTTAAAAATAGAAGATTCAAGCATGTTCTGGCACTTTGCAAAAAATCCCATTTGATTTACTATTTTTTAATTCAATTTAATCCTCAAGCCATCCCTTCAAAGAAGGTGTTACTATCCACAATACAGAACAGAAAAGAGAAGGTGAGTATAAGTTAAGCAACTGAGATGAAGTTACAGAGCTAATGAGTGATGTCATTAAAGGCAGGCTATGTGACTCCAGTGTGCCCAATTTTTACTATATTAAGCTGTGTGTTTATGCCTTCTGGTCGTTTCTGAAGTAGAAATGTTTCTTATCTACAGCACATTATTTAACTACAGGTTAGACAAAATATGTTCATGATCCTTGTCAAGCCAATCAATGAAACCTCCAGAAGTACACTTATATGGCCTCGGATTTTGATGGAGGGCTATGATTCAAAAGCATTTAACATACAACACTACTCCTGGCTTCAGGACGACTATCCATATTCCACCAGCTGCTTCACAGCATGCATTTCAGTGTAGTTTACAGCCACTAAGCAATGAAAAAGAGGAAACTGCATCTGTGACCCAATTTTTCTGTAGTTAGTAGTCATTTATGTCCTGTAAAGAATTGGGATGGAACCTAAGGAAGTGGTTACTTCAATTTTCTCTTAACAAAAAAGCATCTACCTTTTATTCACTTCTGGGAATAAGATGAGATTGAATGGCTGAATCTGAAAATATGAGAAAACATGTAAAACACACAACATAATGACTGGCAATGTCACCCTAAATTTAAAAAACAAATACATAAAAGTCTGAGACCCATAAATATCTCATAGCTTCTGCGAGAATGCCATGCCCCCAAAAGCACTCAAAACACATCAGATGGTACCATCAGATGGTACATGCAGTTCCAGAAACATATTTGTTCTCGTTGCAGTGGTTATACTCGTGGGATCCCCATGACCGAAAGAAAAAAAAATCCCAAAGGAAGCTTTTCTGACTGTATACTTTGAATATTTGCATTGTTATTTTGCAAGTCTTAATCGGAATACGATGCTGTCTAGGAAAAGCTGATACTGACTGCAGAGAAGAAGATCAATTGATGTAACACTGGATGATAAATTCTTGTACATATACATGATGGCTATAATTAACATTCTTTTATACAGAAGTTTCAAATGCAATTTTCAATTTGACCCTCACAAAGATCTAGTTAAATCAGTGTTATCCTCTCTTCTGCTCAGCTGACTCAATGTAAGGAAAATAAAACCTGTGCTTACTAAGGGAACTTGGACATCACGGTCCCCATTTAATAGACGGGCACAGGTGACAGGCCTTGAGTGAAACACTGGCTGTATCCCTTAATGGCTGTGGGGTCTTGGGCAAGTTCCCTCATTTGGACCACGGTGGAGGAAAAATGGTGTTTGTTATTTTGTTCTTTCTTCAAGGGTAACTAGTCACTAGAGAAACAATGGCATGGATTCCTCTGGATTTAAGGACTATAAAAATCACTTCACTGTTGTGTCTCAACAATGAATTCGCTATGGAGGCTGAAACGCTCTGCTGTGCTACTCTGCATCTATACATCAGATCAGGAAGCAACAATACCCTGGTTTTAATACAACTGAATGTTCATATATGAATTATGATCTCTAATATGTGTGTGCCTTTTCCAAAAGTATATTAAAGATTAAGTAGTAGGGGTAAAATCACAGGTGAACTTATCCCTGATAAATTAGAAATTCTTTCCAAAGCACCACTGACAGGAGCATGAAAAGGGAATGTGAGGTTCACACCCTACAAAGCCAATATTCATTGGCAGAAAACAATAAACATCAGAAAGAAGAAATCTAAAAATTATGGCAAACACAACAGATTACCTTAAAGTACTAGCTTAATAAATAGGGCTTAAAATAACCATATCAGACATAATTATTTCATAAAAACCTGGTCAGAATGCACATGTTTGTATGTTTATAATTGTTATCTCCCTTCCCCTGGCCAGGCCAGGGCACTCAGGAGGTAAAGTATTTGACAGCTCCCAGAGAGATGACCCTGCATTGTTTGGAAGAAAAGTACAATACAAAGTCACACTTTGATTGAATTCTGAGATTCTGTTCCACCCCAGGGGAATCTAGAGTAAAGCCATTTGGTTTTCCTTTCCCATACCAATTGGCAGGGGCAAACAGGGCCCGCCTGGTCTGAAGAAGACATCAGAGACATCTGCGTCCCTGTAATTCCAATAGAGCTCAGAAGTCTGGGCTTTACACCACCTTCTGAAGGGTTGCACATAGAAGTGCAATGCTTAATAAATACTCTTTGATGATGAAGAAAATAAACGGCATTTCAAAATAGCCTGCTTTGTGGAAAAACGATCTGCCACATTTCAAAGTCTGAATAAAACTTATATTGAAATAAAACTGTCAGGATTAACTGTTGCGATAACAGAAAGCTCATTTCATCCTGCCCTTGCCTACCTGGCATCTCCTAACTGTCCTTTAAAATGCTGTTCTGCCATAGCCTCATTATCACCTGGTTTTGTGTCTGTTTATATCTGATGTACTCCCAGAAAGATAAGTGAAATCAGGAAGGAGTCTACTTTGTTGTTGGATCTCTGCAGCTAAGTCTGATATGCAGATAGTGCTGAATAAATGCTTGTGGACTTAATGAGGACGGGTCCAACTGGCTCTCAAACAAAAGTAGGCAGAGCCCACTAAAGGGTGATGCATATAAAATAAATGAAAGAACAAGAGGTCATTAAATGAGCTACCAGGGTGTTTGGGCTTAGAGTTCCAGAAAATTGCTAGGACATGCATATTAATATTTCAGTTTATACAGCATCTTGCCTTGAAGAAAAAATAGCTTTTCTGCAAATATACCATTTATTGAAACAAAAAACAAAACAAAAACAGATTTGCAAATAATCCACTTTATGAATCTAACACAGAAGTTACCAAGAGCACTAAAGATTTCCATGGTTTACAATGTTAAGGATACAAATAATAGGCCAACAGTAATCACTACAATAGGTCAATATGAAAAAAAAATAGCACATGGTGGAACTTGTCCAAAGTTGCCTTGTGGGCTTTGATCACATTTTGCTGAAAGAATGAAGAAAGCAAAACAACAAAGTCCCCCTTGGGGCCTTGACTTAATAGGACATGCCCATTATCTAAACTGATTCCATTTGGGGCAGTCCATGTTTCTGTGAAATGAATTAGTTGAAACCAAGTGTCTCTTCTGGAGTCTAAAGCTCTACACACGATTAACTCCTTCAAGGCACCTTTAAAGTACAAATGTGTTATCACACATATAGCATCATCTCTGCTTACAATAAGCAGGGAAAAAACCAAGATACTGCCTCAGAAAAAGTAAATCTGGTCTACAGGAACCCGAGACTTCACTGTCGGGGGGCCCCCTCATTCTTTGTACCATATCATGTTTCAGCAGCCAAAACTCAGCTCCATACCCCTGCCTTTACTCTCTGTGGGTTGCTTGGTAGCTTAAGGCCCCAGCAACTAAAGAGTGGCTTTTTATTTCTGAAAGGTGACTGACCTTCAAAGAGCTAAGGAGAGGGAGAGTAAGGTTAGGAATGATCAAGGCTTGGTAACTATCCCAGCTTACCTATCCTCCAACCATCCAGAGAAGAGAAGGCAGCTGCAAAGAAGCTGCCAAACGCATGAGAAGGAACCAACTTCTCCTTCCGCTTCCGCTTCCTCGGAGCATCCTGCCCTCTTTCAGCTCATGAGGGCCCTCAACCAGCCCTGTAGACTTTATATGTGTCTTTCCTGGATCCTATAACAAGCACCAGAAGACCAAAGCCTCCCAGACTGTCCTCTGGAGATATGGAAATACCATGTTTGGAGGAGAGAATTTCAAATATGCCAAAGAATCCATTTCTGTCTAATGGGCTTTCTCCAAGGGAAAAATAAAGGATACACGCAATCAACAAACACAAGACAGGAACTGCATGGACTTGTAAGATAGTTAAATGATAACATTATGTTGAACTGGTATGACACAGAGTGTGGCTCAGTGAGAGTCTGGTGTATTTGCTTCTAGTCCTATGATCTTGGTAAACTCATTAGAAATCACTGGGCCTCAGTTTTGCCAAAGGCAGGGTTGGCCCAGATACAGAATAACTGAGAGATCTCGCGAGCAGCCAGGGCTCCGCTGTCTTCCTAGTGCACTCACATAGCCTCACTGTCATCTATTTAGTTTATCGAAGTTCTGATGAACAAAAACAAACAAAATCCAAAAAAGCTTAGATGTTTTTTAAAGGTCCCTATAACTATCGTTCTGAGGCCAAAACATTTTTAAGAGTCATTATCTTAATTATATACATGTGGTAAACCTAGGACAAAGTTAACACTATCCATAATATTTGTCCCTTGCCTTCCTTTTTCTTTTTATTTTTTTAATTAAAAATATCCAGGAATGTGTTTGATGAAATCTTTCCAACAATCCCTGCAAAACTCCAAGGGGCATCATTCATCCTAAAGACAACGTCAACAGTGTCCCCTGGATTGTACCACTCAGTGGCCTTGCGCAGATGCTTTTAGAGCTGGGTGGGTCTGGATTTGAATCCTGTCTCTACCATTTACTAACGACATGACCTTTGGCAAGCTATTTATCCTGCTTCCTCCTCTGTACAGTGGAGATAAATTGTATTTCCAAAGGATGCCATGAAAGCTAAATAAGCTAACATATGTAACGAACGGGGCATTAGCGCAGCATGCCCACACCAAGACGATTTCCCTGAAATCACAAAAACAACATGTAACATATTTCATAGCACAGGAAACAATGATGTCTAGGATTTGTGGCTCATGATATAAGGAGAGACCAGAAGCTAAAAGGTAGGGGGTTAAAATGGCCCTATAACTACACAATTCTTAAGCTTCAAAACTGTGATAACTAGCAGAAAGGAAGATAACCAGAACATTAAGTTAGAGTCCTATTGGTACAAATGTTGTCAAGGATAACAACTGTACAAATATGACAGGCTGCATTCATGGAGGGTATATGTGCTGCTAACAAATTACAATGAGCTTAAATTCAAACACTTTTTTTTTTTTTTTGGCCTTCCTTAGGAATTCAGGATCAGTCTATTTATTTGTTTGTTTTTTTATTTTTTGCTTTTATAAAGGGTATTTATTTGGGGGTAGAAGCTTATAGTCACAAGGCCGTAAAGCACAAGTTACTTCCCTCACCAAAGTCTGTTGCCACATGTTGGAGCAATACGGCTGCCGGTCTCCACGAGGGTTCAGCCTTCCTCTTCCTCCTAAGGCTCCATGGTCCCAGCTCCTTCCGTTCTCAGCTGTAGGCGGGCATAGGCTTGTCTCTGTCCCTGGGCTTGTTTCTTTCTGGGCTCAGCTGCTCTGCTTGCTCCACAAGGTCAGCTGTAAACTATCAGGTGAACAGCCTGTCTCTCTTCCCAGGGCCTCTGCCATGTCTAATGCAGCCTTCTCTCTTTCCTCACATATCTGCTTCTCTGTGTGTTTATTTCTTGGGGCTCCAGCATCAAAACACCAGTCAATATTTAAATGGACTGAATCTTTTATTTAATTCTTAAATTAAGAAGTGATTGAACTACATGATAAAATTATAATTTAGGAATTATAGGTTTTCAAGTGATGGGACTGAAAGGGATTTTGAGTATCATCTAGACTAATCTCCACGTTACATCTTGGGGAAATCGCAGCCTAAAGATGAAAGAGTCACATGTGATCATAAAACAAAGAGCCAATTCTGGCATTTGATCTCATTAACTTATTCTTTTCCTTACTGCAATTGTGAGCTTTATCCAATACACATGCCAACAATTCAACACTTGATGTATGGTTTCCCATCTCAACTTTGCCTAATTTGGCAAGGAAGATATCTGAAGGGCTGGGTCAATGACTGACAGAAGATTCTAGGAGGGACTGGAAGAGAAAGGCTGTGGATATTCAAGAAGGTAAATGAACCTATTAGAAAGGCTATTAGGGATCTGACAGCCTGGGATTTGATAATGAGGGCCTAGTAAGGGACCAAATATAGGCTTATTCTCCATATCCAAGACCTGGAACAGAGACTAGCACTCAGTAGTACTTAGTACTTATTGTTCGGTGACTGGATGATAAGCCATGAATGAATGAATGAATGAATGAAAAGATCTGATCTGAGAGAAAACTTAAAAGCCTTAGAGGCAACAGGGAAGAGGGCCTGCCTAGTGCAGTTCCTTAAAGGTGGAGGAAGAGAAGAGCTATGCAGGCTCCCCTAACCTCAGCAGGAAGGAGATGGCAGTGTTTCCTTAGTAAGTATAGCAGAGGGAGCCCATGGCCCTTTTCCTTCCTCCCCACACTTCCGTTCTCAGGAAGTGTAGTAGTTCCTAAGGCACTGGTTCTGCTTCTGGCCACTGTGCTCTCAGGATGGAACACGGAGAAGAGAAATGTCCAAGGGAGTCTTTCTCCAAAGGCAACAGCAATTTCAAATCCAAGTGTCACATTATGTTTAGAGGAGGCTGTGCTCGAGTGCTAATCATGCAAGCTACTGACCACACTGACACCGTCGAGGAAAACATTTCATAGCAGGAACTTAAGCTCAAGAAAGCAGTGTGATCCCAGGTGAGCAGGGTGAATTTTACCTAACAAGAACAAGGGAAAGCTGAGATTTCCTGGCCAACTTTCCATTCACTGAAAACAGGACCATTTGTGGTTCTAAGCCTGGTGAGCGTCAACTTTCAGCCAAGTCTGTTAAGTCTGGACTTTCAAAGCAGGGTTCATTTGAAAAGTATTGGTGGCACAGAGATGACTGAAAGTTGTATCTCATTATATTTTCCAAATAGTAAGAGGCTAATCTTTGATGCTTCCTTTCATTTAAACATCTTTGTCCAGTATTTTTCATTTTTGTACCATAGGATGTGGCCACTTCAAAGAAAAAATGACTAAATAGAGAAGCTGTAATAAAAGATTCTGCATCAGTGCCTAAGAAAGACCTTTCAAGGCTCTTATGATGTAAGTAACTTCGTATTTAAGAGGAATGGAAAACACTTCAGTGGACAATAAAGAAGAACCGGACAGTGTCTTCTCCATACAGCATACAGCAGATGGATAGCAAAAACGACAGTGTGTCCATCAGATACTAGAATTGAATAATGGATCCTGCACCCATGTTCACATGAAAGATATACACAGCCTGAGGAGAAGATATAATGGCTTTTATGTGATCTTCACTTGTCATTACATTAAGACTTAAAGTTGGTGCACTGAAAAAAAAATCCTTCAAACTGAGAGAACAGGTCAGTGAAAAGACTTTTCCCTACCACACAAAGTGAATGGCAAAGCTTTTATATTTTTAGCACAGTTTCAATTCCCTAAAGAGATGTCACCTCAAAGAAATGTGCTAAGCTCCCGTTAAAGCTTTTGCCAATGCTGGCACTTGTCCCTCAATGCTGGCTTATTGTAACTCAGCTCTGTATGCAATCCAAAGAATAAACATGAGTCTAGTTATGATTTCAAAGAGATGGACAACATCAGAGGAGTTTTAATATTAATATTTGTAAAACATTCTGAGAAATAACAGAAAAAAGTGCCTATTTTCATTGCATTGTCTTCTGCCATGAAAATAGAGAAAAAGTAGGAAAAAACCAAGCTGAAATTTTTTTCTGATAAAGGGACAGCTTTGTTCTCTTAGTACAAATAAGCTTTTTTTTAAAAAAATATATCACTTTTTTTTTTAAAAGATTTATTTATTTTATTACATATCTCCCCTCCCCCCCGCTGCGGCGACGCGCTGAGACTGGTCACTGCGCAGGTGCGGCTTTCCCCGCTTGTGGGTGGCTTCTGCTTCTATTCACGGCCGGCTCTCAGTTCGAAGGGTGGCTGGCTGCGCTCCATTCGCGGGCGACCTGCTCTGCCCGTGGCGGCTTTGCCCTGTCCGTGGCAGCTTTTTGCCCTGCCCACGGCGGCTCTGGCCCGCCCATGGCGGCTTGCCATTCTCAAGGCGGTCTGCCTGCTAGGAGAGGTCCCTGGGAACCGAACCCGGGGCCTCCCATGTGGTATGCCAGCACCCTATCCACGGGGCTATCCAGCCGGCCCCCAAATAATCTTAACTAAGTGGTTAATTCTTCTAAGAAGACCAGCTTCCGGATAAGACTGAAAACATACCACTGTGTCTAAAGTTAGCATATGACAAACCCCCTAGAAATTAGCCCAGGCTGTCGAGCTCAGAGTATCTTGATTTTTCTTCTTTGACTTTACTTCTGCTGTTGAGCACCTAACATTTACATAACAGTGAGTCAT
>PVKH010024760.1:0-13556 GCA_004027955.1 Chaetophractus vellerosus
ATAAATAAATTTTAAAATAAGCAGGCTGATGAGTCAAACATATTTTAGATGGCAGGACATATGGCCATAACTAACTTCAGGGTAAAAATGTGTAACCCTTTCATATACCTGGAATTAGAGTGTAAATGGATATTGGTGAAAAGAGCAATAACAACTACACACATTTTTTAAAATATTCTGCCATGTTAGAAAATAAATATATATCAGGTCAATAATGAGATATCTATTTTTATATTTCAAGTTTTAAAGTAGTAAAAAAATACAGATTTTATCCAGTATTGCAGAGGAAATGAACATGCACATGCACTGTTGTTGGACATGAAAGCTGTACAACATTTTGAGAAAGAAAATTGGAAAAATTTTTAAGCATTTTAAAAGTTAGTAATTTGGGATCCTATTAATTCTACTTCTGGGAACTTATTCTAAGATATCATCTGGAAAAATTGATAAACATATCATAGTTTTTTAAAAAGGGAAAACCAGAAACAAACTAAAAGTCCAGTGATAGGGAAACAAGTTAATATACATCCAGAGAGTAGACTATGTTGCATGAAAATGGTGCACATACAAAAAAATCTTTATGTGGGGAAATATGTAGACCACAAAGTGAGGAGAAAAGTACAAGGCACAAAATACTTTATTTAATATTTTAGCTCTATTACAGTATATTTTTCTTGGAGAAAAATTTGAAGGAAAATATTTCTAAACGTTAATGGTGTTTCTCTTTGGGTAATGAAATTACATTTTTGCTAATGTACATATTTATTCATTGTTTCTTACATTCCATGATGTACATCTATTACCTTTGAATAATAATAATATTATCTTTAGAAAACTATTTATACAAGTTAAAGATAAACCAAAACTTTCATATCTCATTATAACCAATACAAGTTGCCAGACCATAAAGATCTGAAAGTCCTCAACTTCTTAGACCTCAATATACTATATTGTAATCCTAAAATATTTCTAAATCTAAAATATAGACCATGTACTTACTATATTTTCAGATTTTAAAATGTTATTTTACTACAAATATAATATTTTAAATGATGACTATATAAACATGATATATGATATACTTATGTGAACATATATCAGAACATGTATCAAATACATTTGGAAAATCAATGCATATTTTAATATAAAATTGTTATGTTCAAATTCTATAAAGATTTAATTATGTCCACAAATATTTATCCACTTTTATCCTTTTAATGCATATCTTCCCATGAGTTAAAATAAAACCAAATATTAAAATTTCAATAAATATATAAGGTAAAATATAAAAATAGATTACATACTATATAATTGATTATTGATACAGGACACTTAAATTTTTTCTTTATGATGTTTATTTTATACTGAAGAAAGCATGTATAATACTACTCTACTATGTTGGAATTATTGAGTAAATGGATTACTGTAGAAAAAGTTGTAAGTCACTAAAGAATTTCTGTATTTTTTATCTATAACTTATGAAATATTGTAACTATAAAATATTGTGTATATTTGCTTTTAAATAAGAAAATAACTTAATAATGGTAACAAACTTGAATAGTCAAACTTTTCCTCTTACTTCACGCTAAAAGTTATATTAAATATTACATCAAGATCATTTATATTTTGTTTTTCTTGAATATGGGGAAAAGATGGCAATTAGGGAGGAAACTAATATTTACTAATACAAATATGTGTCATGCCGTGTGCTAGCATTTAACTTTTTGTAATCTCAAAGAACATAATATTCCCCTTAAATGAGCATTCCCATCTGCCAGGTACCATTCTAAATCCTTTACTTGTATTTTGGCAGTGATTACTTAGAATGAATATTCTAAATGTAGGAGCATTTGGGCCACAAGGGGAAGTGAGTATTACAAACCTTGAGCACATTGATGTAAAAGCTCAGTTGGCCAAAGTTAGGATGTGATACACTGGAAAAGTGGGAATTATAAACATGGAAGTGCTAAAGTTCCCATTTTATAAACGTGAGTCAGAAGATAAAAGCCTTGGTAGAGTTTTAAATATATTCTATTTCAAATTAAAGGAGAACTGCCATTAAGTGAAAATAGCTGCTGGGGGTGGACTAGAAGGGAGACTCCAGGAGGTGACAAATAACCTAACTATTTATATTTGTCACAAAGAACTCAATAAACAATGTAAGGTAAACATAAAAATACCACCACAATAATGGTAAGGATATAATTGCCAAACGGTGTAAAAAGTAGAAACAGTTGAAAGTTACTGCTTTTCAGGATCCAAGTTAATGGAGGAGAGATGAAAGAACAAAATTATCTGGATGCAGTACTGTTTAAGTCTTAAAGATGTGCATGTATTTTTTTTGATTAAAAAATGCTAATCCTAGGTAAATTGTCCCATTTCATGCTTCTCTGTATCAAAACACTTGTTTTACAGTATTTGGCATACATATTTCTCCCACTACACAGGCAGCCACTGACAATAGGAGCTTTCTTATTCATATTAAAAGTCTTAGAATCTAACACATAGAAAGGAAGTCATAGAAGTGAAAAAAAATAATCATTGAATAAATTAAATAATTACTTCAAATATAGAACCCTCAGAATTTAGGAATGGGAAAATTTGAATCCAAGTGTATAATAAAATTCAATAATATGCAAATTGAAAATCCGACTTTTTTTTCCTAATGCACTGGCAAGAGAATCAGACTCCACCATGCTGTTCACCATTGCTTAATTTATTACACAAAAGAAGCTGTCATGGTGCTTGCATATTTAAATACCCATAATTTCTTACTATTTCCTCAATCTTAGAAAACAAAAACGGGAGACTAATTTAGTTGATTGGCATCTAAATAGCTATTCTCTGTTTAGGCTCTTTGCTAATGGTGAAGATGCAATGATACATTCTATTCCTAACCTCAGACAATAAATTAAAGGGAAAAAAAGGAATTATTCTTAAGTAAATCAGATCATTTCCTGTAGCCTCATTTTCTGTCAATGATAAATGAGAAGTATAAATACATGTGGGGGGCTAGATCAAAATTTATCTGAAATGAATTAATTTATATGAACTCTAAAAGTAATATATATCTTACAAGAATGAAATGATCCTGAAAATTGATAAATTCACAATATGCTATTCTATGATATATTTCATATTGGATGTTATAACCAGCTTGAGGGATTGAGAAATAATTTCATTTCAAACATTTATATTGGGAAAAAACCTGTGTTATGATATTATTGATATTGAGAAGAGCTAAAAAACCTTTCTTGAACAGTAATCCTTGTATCTGTGACAGAGCTATTGGATTCTTGCACAATTCAGATCTCAGTGGAAACTATGGTTTCTATAGCTAACCTACATGTAGTACAGATTTAGAGATTTAAATCACAGGTATTTAAAAAAAAACAGTTTTATTGACAGATAATTGACCAAAAAATTGCAAATATTTAAAGTGTACAATTTGATAACGTTTAACATATGACTTCACACCTTTGAAATCATCACAACCATCAAGATAGAGAATATGCATCATTGCCAAAAGTTTGTCCTTTCTCTTTGTAATCCCTCTCATCCAAATCATTCAAGTGGATGTACCAAAATTCTTTTTGTCTATTTGGCTATTGATGGACATTTGGGTTATTTCCAGTTTGGGGCAATTAGAAACAGAGCTGATATAAACATGTATGTACAAGTATTTGAATGAAAATATGCTTTATTTGTCTTGTGTAAATATCTAGGAGTGGAATTATTTGGTCATATGATAGGTATATCATGTCTGTTTCTTAATTTTGCAAACTGCTCTTGATAAGACAGGGATTTTCTTGAGCTTCAGCCCTTCTATCAGGAAGGTCTGCCCAAGGTGAATGCAGTGTGCAGGGTTTTCCCCGTCTTTCTGGACTCTATCTTGTCCTAGGCTTTTGTTTGCTTTGGAGTTCCTCTGTTTACAGGAGTTTGGTTGCCCCTGTTTCCTGTAGACAGACTGCCCTCTCCTGGGTTTTTGAAACTGGCAGTTCTTTTCACACTTTTTTCATTGTCTTAAGCTGCTCTTGCCTAAAAGGCAAATTCTGGGTAGAGAGTCACCTAGGAAAGGACTTTCCCAAGGTGTTCTTTCCCAGCCAAAACAGGGCCATGGACCCATGAATGGGGTGCAGACCAGCTCCAAAGTGCACTGGGGAGGGGATCAGGAAGGGAACCAAGAGGTTCTTCCATGGCTCCCCAGAGCTGAGCTTTCCTGGCCTGCCAAGCGAATGCAGCCCCTGAAGTTACTGTGCCCCACAGCCCTGAGGAAGTGCAGCATCTTTAAGTCTCCACTGCTTCTTCCCCTGCCCAGGGACAGTTGAAACAATGGCTGCTGCTGTCTTTGTCAGGGCAGGTTGAAACAATGGCTGCCCTCATTCAATGGCTGCCCTCATTGCTGGTCCTCCGGCTAACCAAAAGTCATGATTAGTGATCAGTTGTGACCACCACTGGTCTTGGGGAAGAGGACTTTCATGTCCATTTCTGTCACCAGTGAGCAACCCAGGGGCCACTCCCCACAGTGGACTGCTGTGAGATTTGGGGATGGGTGCCGGTAGCTGTTCTATGAAGAGAGCAATTACTGGTCTTTAATGTAATTTATCAGCTTCTTCTTCCCGCTCTTCCCTGGCATCTGTACAATCTTCTTTTGGCCTCTGGAGTTCAAAATAGTTCTTTCAGACAGTTCCTGCCTATTTAATAGTTGTTTTTGTGGAAAAACTGAATGCTGATCTCCCTACTCCACCATCTTCTTACTCATTATGGTTTTAATTTGAATTTCCCTAATGTCAAATAATGCTAGCATCTTTCCATGTGATTATTTGCCATCTGTTTTGAGTATCTATTCAAAAGTATTGCTTTTTATTTTGGGGTTGTTTGTGTTCTTTTTGATGAGTTTTGAGAATTCTTATATATTCTAGACAAAAGTCCTTTATCAGATATGAGATTTTCAAATATTTTCCTAGTCTGTGATCTGTCTTTTCATTTCTCTTAAAAGTATTTTTCAAAAGGAAGTTCTTAATTTTGAAGAAGTCCCATTTTTTTATTTTTCTTTTATGGATCATGCATTTAGCATTGTATCTAAAATCTTTGCTTAACTCAGGTCATAAAGATTTTCTCTTATACTTACTCCTACAAGTAACTTTTTTCTCTATATTTAACTTTCAGATCAATTTTTATATAAATTTTAAATATTATGTGTGGTATGGACCAAAGCTCTTTTTTTTATATGGCTCTCCAATTATTCCAATACCCTTTAAGGCTATCTCTCTCCTCTAAATTGCCTTTTCATATGTGTCAACAATCAATTGACCATAGGTATGTGAATCTATTTCTGGCGCTTTATTCTGTTCCCTTGGTCTATTTGTTGACTTGATGCCAACATCTTACCATTTTAGTTACTGTAGCTTTATAATAAACCTTGATGTCAGTTGCTGTAAATCCTCTAAAATTATTCTTATTTTTCAAAAGTTTTAGACATTTCTAGTTCATTTGAATTTTCATATGTATTTTAAAATAAGATTGCTAAATTCTACAGAAAAAAATGCTAAGATTGTAACTGATAATGTGCTGAATCTACAGATGAATTTGGAGAGAATTGAAGCTTGAACATTAATGAATCTCCCAATCAATATATAAGATGTATCTCTCCATTTCAGTCTTCTTTAGTTTCTCTCAGCTATTCTTTTTAGTTTTCAGCATTCAGATTTATCTCTAAATATTTCACATTTTTATGCTATCATGGTTCATATTTGTATTTCAATTTTGTTCATTGTTAATGTTTAAAAATACAACTAATATTTGTATGTTTAGCTTATATTATGAAACCTTGCTAAACTCATTTATTAGTAGTCGTAGTAGCTATTTTGTAGGTTTGCTTAGAAATTTTCTATATAATGAAACATGCTGTCTGTGCATAAATGCAGATTTACATTTCCTTTTGAAATCAGTGTTCCCTTTATGTCTTTTCCTTGCCTTATTCCACTGGCCAGAACTTCCAACACAATGTTGAAAAGAAATGTTTAGAGTAGACATCCTTGCCTTTTTCTTAAAGTTAGGGGAAAATCATTCTGACCTTCTATGATGATAGTCATAGATACTCTTTATTTGGTTGTGGTAGTTCCCTTCTACTTCTAGCATGTTGAGAAGTTTTTATCAGAAATTGATGTTTTATTTGTTAGCTGTTTTTTTAAAATCTATTCATATGATCATATTTTTGTTTGTTTTAGTCTGTTAATACACTGCATTACATTGTCTGATTTTTCAAACCAATTTCACATTCCTGGACTAGGCCTAATTGGTCACAGTGTATTATCCTTTCTATGTTAGTTTTGAATGATTGATTTTTTTTTCCTCCTCATTTAGTTCATATTTTCATGCTTCTTTGAAAGCATGATAATTTTTGTTTGGATACCAGACATTGTGAATTTTACCTTCTTGGGTACTGGTTATTATAAGAGTAGTAGACAATTCCTTTTGATAACTAAACTATAATATTCTCACTGTATACACCTTGGCATAAATTTCTCCTAGATGTACACAGTCATTCTTCATCAGGAACTTTCCAGAAAATATAGATGAACCTTCTGATATTGATGTGATGAAGTATACAATAAAGGAGATCATGGGACCCAAGTTTGAACATCATCCTGTTAGAAATCACTCACTCCAAAAAGGATTAAGGAAGGATAACAGACATAGGACAATGCCAAAAAAGAAAATCGAGCTTATGACAGGATGTTAAATTTGAGCAATCTAGAAGAGAATCTCAGAACATGGCAACTACTTTAGGAGCAGAAGATAGGGTAGCAAATCACAGCCTCCACAAGCTTAGCCAGAATAATTCCAGAGGGCAGGCCAACATTGTTCTCTAGTTAAAGAGACACAAAATCATGCTAATCCCTCCATCTTCTAAGTCTATATAAAAGCTGGTTCACTCTTATCACAACCATTTTAAGCGCTGAATCAGATCTTTGAGTCATGCATTTAAAGGGCTTCTCTTGGGGCCGGCTGGATAGCCCAGTGGATAGGGCACCGGTATACCACATGGGAGGCCCCGGGTTCGGTTCCTGGGGACCTCTCCTAGCAGGCAGACCACCTTGAGAATGGCAAGCTGCCATGGGCGGGCCAGAGCCGCCGTGGGCAGGGCAAAAGCTGCCACGGACAGGGCAAAAGCCACCACGGGCAGGGCAGGTCGCCCGCGAATGGAGCGCAGCCAGCCACCCACGAACTGAAGCAGAGCCATCCGTGAATGGAAGCAGAAGCCGCCCACAAGCGGGGAAAGCCGCACCTGCGCAGTGGCCAGTCTCGGCGCGTCGCCGCAGCAGGGGGGAGGGGAGATATGTAATAAAATAAATAAATCTTTGAAAAAAAATAAAATAAAATAAAGACACATTTAAGGAAATGAAATGGCAAGTCACAGACTGAGAGAAAAATATTCATAACATGTAAATCAGACAAAGACATAAATAATGATTACAATCAATAATGAGGATAAACAATCCAATTTTAAAATGGGCAAAATATTTTTTTTTAATATATTTTTTAAAATTTATTTCTCCCCTCTGCAGGACCAGCACTCTGGTATGGGCCAGCACTCTGCTTGGGCAGCACTCTGTGCAGACCAGCACTCTGCATGGGCCAGCTTGCCATGTGGGACAGCTTGCCTTTCACCAAGAGGCCCCAGGAATTGAACCCTGGAGCTCCTATAAGGTAGATGGGATTCCAATCGCTTGAGCCACGTCCGTTTCCCAAAATATTTAAATTTCACTTCAAAAATGAAAGTATAGTATTGGCCTATAGACACATGATATACAGCATCGTTAGTCTTCAGGGATACAAATTAAAACTACATTGAGATATCACAACACACACATTAGAACAGTTACAATTATAGCAAAAAACTGAAACCCAAAAAGGGAGGATACGGAGCAACTGGGACTCTCATACATATCTGGTGGGGATGTAAAATGGTACACCCACTATGGAAAAGCATAGGGAATTTTTTAAAAAACTCAAACATATAGCTACCAGACAACCCAGTCATTCTATTCCTAGGTATTTAACCAAGAGAAACAAAAATATATACCCAAGCAAAACAATTATTCACAAATATTCATAACCGTTTTATTTGAAATACACAAAAAATGTTAACAGTTCAAATGCCCAACAACTTAAGTACATTGTGGTACATCATTCATTGGAATAGTGTTAGCAATAAACTATAAATATTAATTCATGCTACAACATAGATGAATCTCAAAATCATTATGCTGGCTAAAAGAAGTCAGAACAGATATATAGATTTACAATTATATACAATATAAACAAATATATTTATGTATCTATATGTGTATAAATATAACATAACAAAAAGTATAATTGGCATAATTCCATTCATATTTAAGTTTATAATTCTAGAGAATAAACTCACCTACACTGACAGAAAGCAGATCAATAGTTACCTTGATACATATTGCAGGAAAGACGGAATATAATGGATTACAAAGAAACTTTTGGGAGAACTAGAAGTGTTTGTTATCTAATTGTGGTGATGGTTTCCCAGGAATTTATATGTGTGTCAGAACTGATCAAATTGTATACTTTAAATATATGCAGTTCTGAAGAGAGTTGCTACAAGATTCATCCTGGGAACACAAGCTCAGGCACAAAAAAGACTTTGAGTAAATGACCACATTATTATTTACACAGAGTCCACAAGAGCAGGGAAAGAGAACCCATCATATACAGTCTCCTAGGGAGGCCAACTGCTCAGGTCAGTGTCACTTGACGGTGGGTCTACATGCTCTGCTCCACCATAGAGTTGAGAGACCCCTGTACTGCCCAAGAGTGGATATTTGTAGACCACAAGGTTAGGGGGCTCTGCCACTGAGCAAATAGGTATCAAGCAACTTTTGTGCAGAGTCCCTGCCCTGGTAAGCAGCTTGAGCTGGTTAGTCCAAGTTTCAGTTCAAGGTGTGGGCAGGCCATTCTGTTAGACCTAATGTCTTCTCCCAGCCGCTGAATGGAAACACATTGAACATCTGCACACAAAGAAAAGGAGCAGTTTAAGCAAAGACTGGGAAGACAGCCACTAGGCATGTCCAGGACTTCCCCAGGAGCAGTTTAGTGAACTTCAATTATACATCAATAAAGTTGAAAGAAGTGTGAAAATAAAAGGAGGTGTAAAATAGCAACCATTTCAGGTAGGAGCTTATTTTTAAAAAAGACATTTCTAGGATAAGTTGCCTAAAGCTGGTATATTTGAGATCATTTTCCCTATAGCTGGGATTCAGTAACCACTTATCCTATAATTTAACACATGTTGAATAATTGTATGCCTGACCAAATATTTGTTTAAGGGATTGGTGAGACATCTTTTGCCATTTAAGAAAAAATTCAGCAATTTATCTAAGAGGATTTATATTTAAGTTGAGGCTTTTTAAGTAAAACATTATTAAACTTTCGGTATTATAGAATTGATGCAAACTTTTTTTATCCCTGTGTATTTTTTTTTTAAGCAAATCAGTTTCATTGATACATATTAATAGGGCATACAATTCATTCAAAATGTACAATCAAAGGTATTTGGTATAATCACAAAGTTGTGCATTCATCATTTCAATCATTATTAGAGCATTTTCATTATTTCAATAATAATAAACAAAAACCAGACAAACAAATAAACAAGAAAATTCCTCACCTACCAATCTCTCTCTGTTTCCTCTGCAGTACATAGCTGTTATTGCTGGCTATTCTTGAACAATTATTTTATTTGTTTATTAAGTAGTTTTATTGAGATATATTCACATACCATATGATCTATCCAGAGTGCATAATCAATGACTTTTAGTATAATCACAATGTTGTACATTCATCATCTAAAAATTTTAGAACAATTTCATTACTCCAAAAACAAAAACTCCACACCCCTCAGCAACATTCCTCATATCTACATAACCACTGATCTACTTTCATATTTTTAAACAAATCAATTTTACTGATACATATTAATAAAGCATACAACCCATCCAAAGTGTACAGTCAATGTTATTTGGTATAATCACATAGTTGTACACTCAATTCAATCATATTGGACATTTTCATTATTCAAATAATAACAATAGTAAACACAAACAAAAACAAAATTCATCACCTCTCAATCTTTTCTATGCTTCCCTGCCATACATTGCTGCTACTTTGTTTCCGTCTCTCTAATTTATTTGTATTTATATTTTGGATAGATGGAATCAAACAGTATGTAGTAGCTTGTGTCTAGTTTCTTTTCCTTAGTATATTTCCTTTTTTTTTACCCTTAATGGAAAATTATTAATATATTACTCTATACTACTGTCCACAGTTTACTTTGGTTGTATGTTTACCTGATATTAACATCTTGTAACATTAACATACTTTTGTTCATTTTCCCATATTCATATTTCACATGAGGTTTTACATTGCTATATAGTCCCATGTTACATTTTTTAGGTTTCCTTCTGGTATTATACATGACCTTAGACTTTCCCTTTCAACCACTGTTAATACCCATATAATAGCACCACTAGTTACAAACACTATGATGTGCTTCACCTTTTCTATTCATCTTCACAGATTAACTAACAGCCTCTTTTACCAATTCTGCACAGATTAACCCTCAGCTTTCCCCTCTTTAACCTTATTCTATTTTCTGGTAACCTATGTTCTAATTATTAACTCCATGAATTTACACAATATATTTAGTTCATCATAATGCAATCATACAGTATGTGTCCTTTTGTGTCTGGCTTGCTTCACCCAACATACTGCCCTCCGGGTTCATCCATGTTGTCATCGGCTTCACGACTTCATTTCTTCTTACAGCTGCATAATGCTCCATCATGTGTGTATACCACAGTTTGTTTATCCATTCATCAGTTAATGGACATCTGCATTGTTCCCATCTTTTCACACCTGTAAATAATGCTGCTATGTATATCAGTGTGCAGATGTCTATTTGTGTCACTGCTCCCAGTTCTTCTGGGGTATATACCCAATAGTGGTATTGCAGGGTCACGTGGCAAGCCTATATTCAGGTTCTTTAGGAACTGCCAAACAGTCCTCCACAGTGGCTGTACCAGTCTGCATTCCCACCAACAGTGAATTAGTGTTCCTATCTCTCCACATCTTCTCCAACATTTGTAGTTCTCTGTCTTTTCAATAGTGGCCATTCTAACAGGTGTGATATGATACCTCATTGTAGTTTTGATTTGAATTTCCCTAATCATTAGTGATGTTGAGAATTTTTTCATGTGTTTTTTGCCATTTGTATTTTTTCTTTGCACAAATGTCTATTCAAGTCTTTTGCCCATTTTTTAATTGAGTCATTTGTCTTTTTATTGTTGAGTTGTAATATCTCTTTATGTGTCATGAGTATTAAACCCTTATCGGGCATGTGATTTCCAAATATTTTCTCCTTTTTGACAAAATCCTTTGAGGTGCAAAAGTGTTTCATTTTGAGGAGGTCCCATTGATCTATTTTTTCTTTTGTTGCTCGTGCTTTGGGTGTAAGATACAAGAAACCACCACCTACACAAGGTCTTGAAGATGTTTCCCTACATTTTCTGGTCCCAGTATTTATATTTAGGTCTTTGATCCATTTTGAGTTGATTCTTGTAAAGGGAATGAAATAGGGGTCCTCTTTAATTCTTTCGGTTATGGATATCCAGTTCTCCCAGCACCATTTGTTGAAGAGACTGTTATGTCCCAGGAAAGTAGACTTGGTAGGCTTATCAAAAATCAGTTGACCATAAAGGTGAGGGTTTATTCTGGACTCTCAATTCCATTCCATTGATCAACATGTCTGTCTTTATGCCAATACCATGCTGTTTTGACAAAATGGTAATTTTTTTACCTTTATTGAAGTATATCATTCATATATAAACATACATAAACAATAAGTATATAGTAATAGTTGTGACCTTACAAAACAAGCATACATAACATCATTCAGGGGTCCCATACATCACCCACCACCAATACCTTGCATTGTTTTGAGACTTTTGTTACAAATTATGAAAGAATAAATGTTAAAATCTTACTGCTAACTATAGTCCTTATCTTACATTTGGTATATTTTTCCTCCAATCTATGCTATTAATATTGTTTAAATATATTTTTATGACAGAAGTTGTAAACTTACAAAGCAATCATGCATATGTGCAGAATTCCCATACAACAGCCTTATATCAACACACCACACCGTGGTGGAACATTTGTTACAGATTATGAAATAATATCATCAGAGTATTACCAGGTCCATAGTGTGTATTTGGCATACTTTTTCCATACTCCCTCACTATCAACACAGTACATCTTTGGCATGGATGCATGAATATTACATTATTACTATTAGCCACAGTCCATAGGTCACTCCAGTTGTATTTTTCCCATGCTTCTGACAAAGTGGTAATTTTTTTTTTTTTGGTTACATATCCCCCCCTTTCTGCTTGCTCTTGCTGTGTGTTCATTTTTTGTGTGTGTTCTTCTGTGTCTGCTTTTTGTCTCCTCCCGTTGTGGCGACGGCCCGAGTAGGCCCACCGCTTAGGCGGCTTGCCCCACATGTGGGTGGCTCTGTTCCGTTTTGCTGGCGGCTTGGCTCCGTTTTTCACAGGCAGCTCGGCTCCGTTCGCCGGTGACTTGCCCTGCCCGTGGCAGCTTTTTTGTCCTGCCCGTGGCAGCTTTGCCCCACCCATGGTGGCTTGCCCCCTCAAGGTGGTCTGCCCACTTGGAGAGGTTCCTGGGAACCAAACCCAGGGCCTCCCATGTGGTGTACCAGTGCCCTATCCACTGGGCTACAGCTGGCCCCGGTAATTTTTTAAAGATTTATTTTATTTATTTATTTATCCCCCTGCCCCTTGCTGCTTGTGCTCGCTGTGTCCACTTTTGCTGTGCATTTTTCTGTGTCTGTTTATCTCTCTTTGTTGCATCATCTTGCTGTGCCAGCTGACTGTACCACATGGGCCGGCTTCCCTTCACCAGGAGGCCCCAGGAATCAAACCCGGGGCCTCCCATATGGTAAACAGGAGCCCAACCAGTTGAGCCACATCCACTTCCCAAAGTGGTAATTTTTAAAGTCTCATTTGAGTACTTACCAGACAAGGAAATTTTCCTATATAACCAAAAGGGAAAACATAAAAGGGCTGCTGACACCAGCCCAAATCCAAAGAAGCAAAGTTCAAATGTCTTATCAGAAGACATCCAAGGAAAGGCCAGAACCTCAACTAAAAAAGAGTTTCAGATCTGAGAGGACTCACTGATAGGAACCCAGGGTTGTTGAGAAGATGACAGAGCTCACGGGGCTCTGGCTGGTACCATGCTCGAATTCAACAGCAGCTCCCGAGTCTGGTTGGTGGTCACACTTTGGATCCCATTTCTCAGACACAGCTTCCTTGTGTTGCCACAGCTCCCTGTCTGCTCCAAGAACAAAGAGTCTCTGGGCAGAGGATGCTGCTAACAGTACTTTCATCTTTATACATTGATTTACATTTACATTTTATATAAATGGAATCATATAATAT
>PVKH010024761.1:0-13560 GCA_004027955.1 Chaetophractus vellerosus
GAAAGGAAACTCTCTGGGAAGGCAGAAGTGCCGTATAGCTTAGTTGGGGTGTTGGTTACATAGGTATAGATATTTGCCATAATGCACTTAAGGTCTGTGCATTTTGTCTGAGTGTAAATTTGACCTCAGTCAAAAAACGCCCTTTCCCCTAAACAAGGTAAGGTTGAAGAATGAGGGAAGGGAATGAAATGATATTTATTAACTTTATTTTACAAGGCAAGATAAAGTAGTTTATATCCTCTTTGCCTTTAGTATGAAAATAAATGTAGGAAATTATGCCTATATTGAAAAATGCATTAAAATCGTCCTAACATTTGTGACTAACAAGGTAACATAAAAATTATCTTCTCCCAACCAATAGGCTCTCAGTGGATATTGCTACCGTTATCAATAAGTAACTAGCCAAGCACACCAGGAATAAGAAGACCATAATTAAATATAAGCAATAAAAATGGTCTACAAATATAGTACGCTGAAGGTGATTGAAATGAAATTAGTGAAGCCATAAATTTCAACTCATACTGCACCCTGCCAAGAAAGAGAACCCTGAGTTGTGGAAACAACTTCTCCTTGAACCACAAGTGGTGTCTTCTGAGATTTGTAGGAACTAATTGTTTTAACTATGAGTCCCAGCTCATTTTCACAAAGGGCTGTGCAGCCCTGGCTGTTGCTGAATCTGTTTGGTATTATGTGTGTGTCAATATCAACAGTCAGCAGACCTTGAGGAAATCCCAAATCGCCCATCCTTGATTGCAGAGGAACTTGCAAGCAAGAGTGATTTCCATGGACAACAAGCTAAAGTCTTGTTGACTCCTAAGGGGACCAGAGTCTCATCTTTTCTCTCAGAAGACCATGAGTTTAGCTGCCATCATCTGACCTCATTTTAGCTATATTGAATGCTTTTGGGTGGAGGAATAAAAAACGGGTGCAAAGAAACAACTTCAGACGTTGCCTTTGGTGCTCCCTGCTCATGAATTTGTTCCTTTGCATCTGTCTTATGTCCCGGAACTTGCCTATTGATGGTGCCATGCCGCTCCTCCCAGTTTTGCTTACTTCTCTGGTCTCGGCCTCCTGCCTGCCTAGACCCATCAACTTGCAAAATGGCACTGTTGAAGGAACTGCTGATCATGCTACCTGGGCAAATCAGTGCTAGTATTGCCCTTATTTAAAATGGACCAAGTCAAATGTAAAAAACATGTGCCTTCAAATAAAGTAGATAGAATTTTTTAAGAGTAATTTTACAAAAGCAGTAAGCTCTTGTGTGGCTAATATGAATCTAGAGCCTTATGAATTCCGATGAGTTTTCATTTCGAAGCATTCCTTGAGGCGTTCGGAAGACATCAGCAGTAAAGAGCTCTGGGATGGTTGAGCTGTGTCTCCGCAAAACACATGTTCAACTCCTAACCCCTAGTCCCACAAATATGGTCTTATTTGGAAACAGGGTCTTTGAAGATGTGATTAATAAGAGGAGGCCGAACTGGATTAGTGTGGGTCCTAATCCAACACGACTGGTGTCCTAATAAGAAGGGGAGACAGGCACACAGGGGAGAAGGGCATGTGACAGCGGAGGCAGAGACTGAATTGCTGCGGCTGCGGCCAGAAGCGGCAAGAAGGATTCCACTGCAGGTTTCAGAGGGAGCCCGGCCCTGCCAACACCTTGATTTTGGATTTCTAGCCTCCAGAACTGTGAGACAATAAATATCTGTTCCTTTAAGCCACCTCGTTGGTAGCACTTTGTTAACAGTTCTAGGAAACTATGACAAACCTGACTTTGAACCTTTGTCTCCCATCAGTAGTTTTATGACCTTGAGAAATCACCTGACTTCCCTGTGTCTCAGTTCTCAGTATCTACTTCCTAAGGCTGTTGCAATGTTTAAATGACAAAATGACATAACAGTTAGTAATACAGTGATTGGTACACAAAGTGGATAAAATGTAAAAGATAATTGCGTCTGAGAGAAGCATTCAAAGAAAAAAGGAACTTGAAATAGCACAGATAGTAATAATGTTAATAAAAGTTATCCAAAACTTAGAAGAAAGGCTACAGGACGGCTATGTGTCCTTTTAATGTCATATTGTTTAACAGGTCCACCTAAGGATATTTAATTCTATGCAAGAATGTGCTGTGCTTGACATTGCTAATTTCTATTAATTAGGACTCAGACTCTGTTAGGTGACAGGTAAACCTGTAGATTTTAATTCAGTAGTAAAGATAATATCAAAGATTGAGTTCTTTTTCTTGTCCTGTGAGATATTCAAGTTTTATATCTAACCTAAATTTGTATTTTAATATTCTATTTAATGCCTGTAAATACCCAGTTCCTCAAATATTCTTTTACCATCTTGTTGTTTATACTTTTACCATCTTGCTGTTTCCCTCATTAAGGAGTTAAATAAATTTGACACATGTTCATTCTATATTTGTATGAGAGCTATGTTTTTAACTTTCTGAAAATTAAATTTTTATGAGTCATGTTTTTAACTTTTTGAAATTATACTTGAAAAGTAGCCAACAGTTCTTTTGAGCCTCTTATGTGCCATGTCCTAAAACTTCACAATTATTAACTCAATCTTCACAAAAATCTTATGTGATAGGATCTATAATTATCTGCATTTTAGAAGCAGAGAGGAATTAACTTGCCAATGTGACACAGTTATTAAGTGACAGAGTCAACATGTGAACCCAAACCATTCAATTCTACAACAGTGGCCTTATCCACCATCCTATATTATAGATTGGAGTTGCAATAAAGTCAACACGGAAATCAGAAGTTCTAGGTCAACAGAAAATGAAAATATAAATAGTTATGGGTATGGGTAAGAGTCAACACCTATCGTTCTCTTTTCTATCACAGTTAAGCAGAAAAGATTCTAATTCTAAATGGCCTCACCTGAGCATTAAAACAAATATTTAAAGTGTTCAGAATTCTAGAAAATGAAAAAATTAACAACCAAGAACACAGAGTTTTCCTTTTCCAACCCTATATTCTTATGTAATTTGTTTTTCTGCATATAGTTGCTTACTTAGAATTAAGCACCCTCATCTGAAATTAGTGTGCACATTAAACAATTATTACTTCTAATAATGAATGGGCAGTAGAAAATCGATTAAGAATATGAACTTTCATGACAGCATTCTTGTCTCTCAGTTACTTCCTGTGTGACCTCATTTTTTTTCATTGTTGAAATCAGGACAATAGTAGTATCTATTTCTTAGGGCTGTTGGAATGATTAAAGGGATGCCATCTTTATAAAGGTTCTTGCAGGGTGACAGAAGCATGATAAGGACTTGACAAATGCCAAATATTATTATTATTTATAACAGCTACCACTACTCATATTTATTAAGCGTGGAACTCCTTGTGCTTTACCAAAGTTTTAAAAGACTAAGTGAATAATTCAATTTCACAATATTAAAGAGTTGACTGACCTTCAAACAGAGTTAGAATCTAAAGCCAGTTAGCTTAATGACTATGTTAAAATATCTTTCATAATGTAACCTGTTCTCTATGTTGCAAATCAACCTTGTTTATGAGTAAATTTCCAAGGTCAGTGTCCACCAATGCTTCAATGAAATAAATCAGGATTTGGACCCTATTAGCCCTTCATCTGGGCACCAGCAGTTAATTCAACACTGGGGAAGTTTTTTCCCCAAGAACTGAGCACCGTAAACTGCTTTCTACTAAAGGAGATTAGGAAATCCAATAATGTTTTCCATACTAATAAAAAAAAAAGCATATCATTTAATGCTGACTTATGACAATTTTAAATAAAATAAAGCAGGGTATAAATTTTAAACAGTATGATTTCGACTATATAAATACTTAGAATAAAGACTGGAAGGAAATAACTAGAAGGTTAGCAGTGGCTGTGACATAGTTCTCTCTACTTGCTGGGATGCTGCTTTCTTTTCCAACCCCCCTCTGTACCACTTTTGTTTAGGAAGCACTTGCAAGTTTTTCAAGATTTATCCTTCAATGAAAATTTTTCCAATAGCAGCTGCTCTTCTTCATGGAGTCTCAACCCAAGGGAAAATCGTCCTCATTGTGCTTTATGACTCCTCACTATATACTGCACATATTTCTATTATAGCACCTTCATATGTTGTCTTCCCCTTTAGATGTAATGTCTTTAATGACAGGGATACATCTTATTCATTTTCATACCCACAAATAAATGTCTGAGGAATGAATGAATGAATGACAAGGTGTGTTTTAACAGCATACAACTGTCTTTCAAGTGAACTTCTCAAATATGACCTATTTGCTGTACAAGTGAGCCTGAAAACAAAGCTGGGATAAAAGCACATAATCAAAAGCATGGGCATATTGTAGTCTGATATCCTTAGAAATTATTGCTATTCAAATAACAATGTAATACCTGTGTACCCAATATGTACCCAATATACACCTCTGAACCCTTGCTTGTACACTAAGTAATGCATATATTGCTTTTTTTTTCTGTTGCCTAAATGGGAAATGTGTTTTTAACAGATTTAATCAATACACCAACCTACGTTAAAAAATAAATAAGCCCACACAATAAATAAAAAGCAAAAGGCCAATCAATAGCCAACGGTGCAGCTTAACAGCCACTCCAGCTGAAAACTGTCTGAAAAGGTGCTTCACACTCCACTGTCTGCACGATCCACAGCTGCTCGGTATTGATTTGTTGCAAGCAAAGAACATCTATTATCACATGCCAGTGTGAACCTATTTCTCCAACCAGTAGCCTGCAATGTGCGATGAACATGTAACCCAGGGCAGCAGGCTCCTCAGGATGGGTGGAGGCCCCACGTCCATTCCCTCTCCCTTCACCCTCTAACACCCATCATAAACACCTCCCCAGGAACTTCATGTGGATTGAGGACTCATGTGCCACAGGCTGCTCCACATTTGCTTCTCCAGGGCACAGAACCCGTAACCTGACTCCAAAATTGTATGCATCTCAAAACAGTTGTCATGCCCATGGTACAAGGCAATGACGATGGCAAGGATAGATGGATGGTTTAAAAATGCTATTTTCAAAAACTCTCTCAGAAAAGACAACCCTTTTGTATATGTGAGGTACGTGCATGTGAGTTGGATTTTGTGCAACATTTTGTGATGTGAAGGAGAGAAGAATTCAACAGCAGGCTGCCAGCAGGAGTGGCAATGCCATGCAAAATGGAAATGGATTCTGAATTCGCCTGATGGTGTAATGGGCTACCACGTGCTGGGATTGTCCAGGTTCTCAGTCCTGATTTAAAATACCAATAAGAATATCCAGTAAGAATATCACTAAAAGAACAATATAAAGTCCCTTCTTTATTACTGTTCTTAAAATGTAGCCCTAACACATGGGTCATTACGTTGGCTTTCAGATGGTACTCACCCTCTAACAAATAAGCACCCTCTTTTTTGAAATTTTCAAATGTACCGAAGACCATCTTTGGAAAATATTAGTTATGTGTCCTTCTGTAGATCTTATTGGATCCTACGTCAACTCAAAATTGCTTCTATTGTGATTAAGTCCACTGTGATTTCAAAAAATCCCTAAAAGTAAACCTAAAGGGAAAAAACTCCCCATGATTTCACCATTACATTAAATGGCCGTGTCTTAAAACAATTATACAATTACACCTAGTAAATCAATTTTACCTGGGTTTCCAATCAGATGATTTTTTTTCTATGCAATACAAGAGAGTCATGCTTATACATGGTACCCAGCAACAGAGAATGCATGTCACATGTTTGCAACCACCATATCAGCTGTGCGTCACTTGTATATCTTCATACAAGTGAACCTGAAATTCACCTATTGCCTCCATCAATCCATTATGCCCTCATGAGTAATAATGGAATAAAGTGAAAACCATCCAGGCTTAGTCTGTTCTTATTAAATGATATGTGATTTTTAAATGTACATTCTACTCATGGAGGCAGTATCTATGAGATGCCACCTTATCAAGCAAACTCTAAATTTGGCAAATAGGCAAGGAAAAACAAAGGTCACAAGTGACATTAATGCTAGAAGAAATGAGGAAGACTCTAAAATGGAGACATGTTGTTCAGGACCTTGTAGTCATATACAGACATATATCATACATTTTATTTTGGAAAATATCAAAATCTAGCCACTCACCTATTCAACAACTTTCTATTCTTAGATGTGCAGTTATAAATCAAGACTTTTTAAATTTTTCATCAATTAGGATCAAACTGCTATCCTAGGCTAATTGAAAATGAGAGATATAAAAGGTTTTTTATTTTCCCAAAAAATTCCTTTTGCAATTAGATTGCACTTCTAATCAATTCACCTGGTATGATGACAGCATTTTAAGCAACACAAGTTATTTTGGAAAGATACAAGACTCTACAGATTTTATTCCCAAGAATTGCGTAAAGGCCATTTTTCCTTGGTGACTTCCACTTGATATCATGTCCCATTTTTGTTATTTAGATTAAAGGCAGAACACCTATGATATGCATGTCACCAAAGCAATTACTAAAGACCTCTCTGCTCTTCTATGTAAGATTCATTCTTTGCTTTTCTCTATATTCCTCCTACTTTGTTCGTCTTCCTCTTCCATTAACTTATTTTATCCTTATTCCTTTCTCTGCAATTTTCCCCCACTGTTTTTCCCATTGATAACCATGAATCTAGTTCAACTCTGCTGGTGATGCTGAAGGCTATGTCTCAACTCCTGATATAAGCCAAGGAACCAAGAGTTTGCTCACATAAGTAGGCATGTAGAATATCTGATCGTTAACTTCATTTTGATGAAGCGCATGAGATGAAATAGCAAATTAGAACTCTAAGGATCAAGGTTGATATAGAAAATAATAGTCCATGGTGTAAAGTAGTAAGACTACTTTTCTAGATGGAACACACTGACTCTGAGGCTAATTCCAAAAGAGGAGTTCATCCTAATATTTTGAATACCAAGCAATAGATTTCAGGGATATCCACTGTAACAATTTTAAATCGTCTACCATTTTGATATATTTGGTTAGGTTTCATCAAAAATCTATCTCTGCATTTTATAACCACACCCTGTATAAATAAACTGTATACATTCAGCACTTTCTGTAATTAAAATGTACTTGCTCTCATTTCCACACAGCCATTCATTTCCAGAAGCTCTGATGCACTCTCTAGGAGGCATTTTAGGTAAGAAGATCCTTTTAGTGATTTGGGTTCAGAGGTCTTCTACAATCAAAAGATTCAACTGAATTGATAACAGAATTATATATATATATTCCTAAGCCTAAGCTGCAGTCACAAAGGAAATCTGACCTTTGCCCAATCCTTGTTCTATTACTTCATTTTAGATTTACAAATTGCCCAAGTCAGATAATGCTATCATCTTCATTCAGAATTGAGACACAAACTGCCATTGACAAGATCAGAATCATAGAAAGCTGGAACTAACCCGAGTTTTATCAGAAAACAATGCCTGGCCCTGATGGCTGAGATGAGCCTATCAAGGAGAGGAAAATACATACATACCTTCTGAAGATCATGCATATTCACTTCAGTTAGAGTAACTTACCTTTCTGCCCTTTCTCTATGTAGAGTCTTTTTCTGGCCCTTTTCTAATTGGAGTGGGATGAGTGAGTGATATGGAAAACACTTGTGAGGAAAAAAACACATGCCACCATTTGGGGGAAAAAAAGCCTCTCTAATGTGTCCAATGCAGACGAATTGGAAAGAAAAGAAAGCATATAGCACAATTTCCAATGTACTCTGCATGGGTTCGTAACTACCTGCTTTGGTGTGGAATGGTATTCCCAAATCATGGATATAGAAGGAGATGCCAAAGTACTTAGGGAGAGCAATCTGATGCCAAAACATTCTGCAAACATTTTGTTCTTTGCATTACAGAAACAGAGGCATATGCTTACATTTAGAACAGTGGGTATTAAAGAATTTTCTCCCTGCATTGCCAGATTCCCAATGTATTTCTCCTTAGTGTATCTTAAGAGACTAACAGAGCATATGGAGAAAAAAAGGCCACTGAGGAAAAAAAATGGAAAAGAGAGCTATAAGAGACAACTATACATATGAAAAATCTTGAGAATTAAGGATTCAAGGAAAACCAAATATACATAGTGGAGTTGGCATTACAATTAGCATCTGCCCCTGTACAGACAAACGATCACTTTACTATTTGCTCAGAAAAGATCATGCATCTCTTTTATAAAACCAAGAGTCCAGTTGATTATTATTTTGGATTGTGAAACCAACTTTAGATTGAGACACCAGTTTTATAGCTACCCATAACATTGAAGTATCTCCATCATTAGAGCTAGAATCACTTTCATTAAACCAGTCTTCTTTTAGAGCTAAATCGACTCAAATGCCTGAAGAATAACTAATGGACAAAAATAACAATCACAAAGCTCTCTTCTAATATGAACCAAGACATACGGACATAAACAAATAAAAATACTTACAAAATAGAAATGTATATATAAACAGAATAACATGTATATATAAACCAATATATACCAATAAATTTAGCCAAAGGGAATCTGTTTTATACCTGAAAGACCCCTAAGAATGCTTTAAACTTGTCTTATTGGAATAACAACAAAAAACACACATAAACACTGAACACTTTTTTCATTTGTAAGGACTAAGAAGTTCTCTAAACTCAATCTTTTTGAGAACAGCTACATTCCTTAGGCATACTCTAAATTCTAGGTAATGCAAATGGCAGCAACTCAGAATTATCTAGATGACTTAATTAATGGAGGACTATTACCGCAAATCTTGCCTGAACTGTTTTTTTATTTCTCATTCGCAGATATTCTAATCTTAAGAAAAAACATAGGGTAAAGTACGATGAGAGAACATCCAGTATTATTGAGGAAGGAACATTTCTTTGCTCTTCCCATAGCGGCACTAATCCTTAATTTTCCAGATTTCTGGAGAAGAGAATACTTATGAATTGTTCAGAGCAGCCATCTCCTTACATATTACCTCTTAAGCTTTCTCCAAATCTCTGAACCCCTTGAAAAAAATCTCAAGTATGGAAAACTTTGTACTCACGATCATTGCACTGGTTCCCAGAATATGAAGTCATAGAACAGTCACAGGTAAAGCCTTCCCACTGCTGCATGCAGACCCCATGGTTGGCACATGAATCTTCCTGGCAGGTGGTACTAGGTCCTGGTAATACAAAAGAAGAGGAGAAAGGAAGAAAAAAAGAGAAGGATAAAAAGTGTTAAGAACGAGAGAAATTCAGAGCAATCACTTGACTTTGCCATTCTCATGCCCCGAAACATTCAAAGATACAACCACCAAAAAGATCAACTCTACATCATGCAACAGGAATTCAAGAATACAAAATACAACAGAAATATACAATTAGCCACAAACTATGATCTATTATACACAGAAGGGAGAGGGCTGAACACAATGTTCTCTTTTAGGCAGACTTTGCAAAAGAGCTTCATCTCTACCATTCAACTAGAAAGATATCTCATTTTGAGCATGGTCTTTCTACATGTATAATGCTAAGGCAGAAAAAAAAATGCATTCCCATGACTCATATGAATCCAGGCAGGAAGTTTTATCCTAAAACCAAAAGTCCCTACAGTCTACTCTGCGACATTAAGGAAATGGTTATTGATGGTGACGAAGAGCTTGATGGTGAGGATGATGATAGTGACGACACAGCAGCCAACATGTATTGGTGCTTTCGAGGTGATAGGCACATGTATGGAAAACTTTGTGATATTTCATTAAGCTCTCCCAATGTCTCAAAAGGTAAGTAATTATGATTATCTCCATTTCACAGATAGGAAAACTGAACTCAGAAAGGTCTACTACTTTACTGAAGTTCACACCCTTGGTAAGTAAAGGACCTTGATGCCTAACTCAGGTAGACTGACTCTGAGACCCAGGTTCTCAACCACTACACCGATGGTTCTCAAAGTGTGGACCTCAGACTAGCATCACCTTGGAACTTGTTAGAATTGCAAATTTTGGGATCCCTTCCCATGAATCAGAAATTCTGGGAGTGAGGCCCAGAAATCTGTGTTTTCACAAGCCTCCAGGTGATTCTGATGCGTTCTAAAGTTTGAGAACCATCGCACTACACTACAGTGCTGTTTAGAGTTGTTTTAGAAGCATGTTCTCTAAAATAGAGTGTGTAAACAGTGCAAAAGAATTGTTTGAGGTACAGGAAGAAAATATTAGAAGTTGTGTTCATATTTTTATTTCACTCTTTATTAAATCTATTTTTGGCTATCTTTCATATTCAAATAATATATAAGTATAATGGCACATTAGGTAATTTATAAGTAAGTACAACTATATGAGAGCATTCAAAAAATCTTTTACTAAAATGGGTTAGCAACTGAAAAATCTCAAGTTTGGTCAAACTTGAGCCTCTCTTTAACCATTCTCTCCTAATTTACTCTTATTTTTTGCTTCAACTTTTGGGTTAAAGATACATCGCTACCTTTGGAATTATTTGCACTAACAGAAAATATCTTAATACTCAGGGAATCTCTATGAATTCTCCAGGGAGATTCAGCAAAGGAGTCAAGGCCTTTGACTCATCAAAATATTTGTCAGGGTACTGATACAAACAAGCACTTGATAGAGTAAAAAGTATATCCACTGCAATAGCTGCATATGTCACAATTTCCAAGCTAAGCCTCACTCAGGCACGGAATGGTAAAATATAAGCATGTACAATACTAAGAATGCATGTTCAAAAGAGACACATTACTTCAAAAGATTTGTCTTCTGGGTGGCAAGGCATTTTGTATTTATTCATGAAGGGTGGAAGCAGTACAGACCATCACTCATAATACAAAGCTATTAGGATATGACATAAGAAAGTTCCAGACAATTACTAACGCAGGAGGAATAGGACTCCCACTGGGTTTCCATAGCTCCTATTTGCCATGTGGTTCCCTCATGTAGAGATGAAAAGACGTACGTGGTCATGTTCTCAGTGGGTTTTAAACTTGAGCATTGTGCGGTACACGTTTCATTAACAATGGCAAATCAGGACAGCTTCTTTCAAAGGACAAAGGCTTCTGAGAAGTCCACGGGGCTCCCTGACCAAACAGCTCTCAACAGAGAATGGGCTAGTAATTCAATTGTACTCAAGAATCAGAAACATATGGATGGCTTTCCCTTGAAAGGCAGCAAAACAGCAAAAACTTTGGGAAATACAGTAATTCTTTACATGTTGATTGAATTTGAAGACAAAAGTTCTTCCATGCATTTTCCCCCCTCTTAATTAGGAAAAGTTTAACCATTTTCCAAGGACCAGCTCAAATGTCTCCTCCTATATGAAACATTCCCCACTAACTTCAAACAATTCTCTCAGAGGCCACAGCACTTACCACCTACATCATTAATTTTTGCATTTGATAATATTCAACTCAGCACTTCATTACACATTGCACTGCCCACAGGCTGTAAAATCCTCTAATTGTTTCATGTTTTTTCTATTTATCTTTCCCCCAAAAGATTGACTGCTGCTTGCTATTAGAAATCAGCCAGATTCTGCCCTGGCTGCCAAATGCAGAGAAAGTTTTCCAGTAAGTTTTGAGCTGGTCTGGATTATACCTACCCCTAATGTGCCTATTTCCTCATACTTCCAAAAATTCAGTGTAGGAGAATGCCTATGCCCTGCAAATTGAGCAACTTGTCCCCTTTGTCAAGGGGAATTGAATACAGAGGGAAGTATAGGTTATTTCCACATTCCACTGAATTTATTTCACATGCACTTAGGAGTGGGTACCACGTAGAATCAGACAATCTTCTAAGACCCACCACATTGTAATCATCTAAGAATGGTTTCAGTGAGGAGCTGGAGAACCCTTCAATGATTTCTCATCCATCTACGACTAAGCCTTTACCTCCTCACAAGGCAGAGACCTTTGGGCTCTGCCTCCTTCTCCAGCCTCATCTCCTCCTACCTGCCCCAGCACACAGCCCTTTAATCATTGCTTCTTCCTTCCAGTTGCTCTCTGGAAGCACAGTGGTGCTCCAGGTGTGGTCCCCAAACCAGCAGCATCTACATACCTGGAACTTGTTAGGAATGCACATTTCTACTGACTGCGTGGGGCTCAGAAAGTTGAGTTTCTTAGCAAGCTCTCGGGTGGTTCAGATGCCTCCTCATTTCTGAGAGCCACAGCTCCCACAGTTCAAGCCCTTTGCCTTTGCTAAACCCATGGCTTGGAATCTCCTTCCTCCAAATGTTCGAATGACTAATTCATTCCTATTCTTCCAGTTTCAGCTCAAAATGAGCTTTCTCCAGACGATCAAATTTCAGGAAGCCCCCACCAACATTTAATGTACTCTCCAGCATCTCTCCCTGTTTATGTAACCCATAACAATTACATGACCTGTAATTATGCTGTTTTTTGAATCCCTTATTGTCTGTCCCGTCCTACTGGAATGTAAACTCGCTGAGGGTAGAAATCTTGTCAGTCTTGTTTACCTCTATATCTCTAATTTCTCATTTATTATTTGATATAGAGTAAGATCTCAGAAAATATTGAAGAAAGAAAGAAAGAAAGAAAAGGAAGGAAGAAAGGGAGGGAGGGGGGAAGAGAGGGAGGGAGGGAAGGAGGGATGGAGGAAGGAGTGACCAGTTTAAACTCTAATAAGCAACCTCTTACTTGGAACCAAGCTTTATTATGGCCAATGGCATGGCACTCCCCTGATTTACCATTAGACCCATTCAATCTCACCAGACCATGAGACAAGGACTCTTTTGCATCCCCAGTGCTAGGCCCGGGGACAGTACTCAATCATTACATGTTGAATGAATGAGATCTTGGGCTAGACTCCAGAACACTTCCTAGATGACAATTTTATAAGTTCCCATTTTTACTTCAGCCCACATAAGTTGAAGGTTAAATATATTCCTGAGCAGAGTATATTTAATGTTAATGTATGTGCTTCTCAAAGATAGTAGTGTCTCTGAAAAAATGGGTATTAGGGAAACATACCAAAATGCCCTGAAGAGAAAGAGAGAGAAAAGCTTCAATAATGTTTCTTACTGAACATCCCTTGATCAAAATGATCTTGTTCAAATAAGAGGGAGGATACAACAACCACAAAGCAACACATATTACTTAGCCCTCACTATGTGTCAGACACTGTAGTAATTTCATTTAATCTCCATAAGCACGAAATGAAGTGACTATAATTAAAAGAATTAAGAATCAGAGAAGCAAGGATGATTTTCCCATGTAAGACATCCAGAATTGGCAAAAGCAAAATAAAATTTTGACTGTGGATCAAGCGGGAAGGCAAGGCTTTCAGAAGAGTAAACTGAGACACAGAAAACATATGTGGCTCCCCAATGTCACACATTGGCAGAGTGAGGTCTCAAACCCCAGCTTGCTAACTGCATAGCCCATAGACCTAACAAGAGCTACTTGAAAAAGGTGTTTCTAAACGACAACTGGAAGAAGATGAATTTTATTTATTTATTTATTTATTTATTTATTTTACATATCCGCCCCCCCCCCCTTCTGCTTGTTCTTGCTGTGTTCACTTTTTGTGTTCTTCTGTGTCTGCCTTGTCTCCCCCCGTTGC
>PVKH010024762.1:0-13558 GCA_004027955.1 Chaetophractus vellerosus
GCAGTATTTGTTGAAGAGGCAATTCTGTCCCAATTGTGTGGGCTTGGTGGCCTTGTCAAATATCAGATGGTTTTATTTGTGGGGATCTATATCCAAATTCTCAATTTGGTTCCATTGCCCTGTATGTCAATCCTTGTGCCAATACGATGCATTTTTGACCAAAGTATCCTTGTAGTACATTTTAAAGTCAGGTAGTTTGATTCTTCTGATTTCATTTTTTTTTTCAGTATGTCTTTGGCTATTCAGGGTCCATTACAATTCCAAAAAAATTTCATAGTTAGCTTTCCAAATTCTGTTAAAAAAATGGTGTGGTAATTTTTATTGGGATTGCATTAAATCTGTAAATCAGTTTGGGTAGGATAGACATTTTAATGAAGTTTAGTCTACCTATCCATGAACAGGGAGGATTCTTCCATTTATTTTGGCCTTCTTTGATTTCCTTTAACAGGGGTGTGTAGTTTTCTGCATATAAGTCTTTTACATCTTTAGTTAAATATATTCCTAGGTATTTGATTTCTTGTTGCTATTGTAAATGGGATTTTTTTTCTTGATTTTCACCTCAGATTTCTCTCTGTTGGTTTACAGATTTTTGGACATTGATCTTATAGCCCTCCACTTTACTGAACTCATTTATAAGCTCTAGAAGCTTCTGTTGAAGATTTCTCAGGGCTTTCTAGGTATAGGAGCATGTAGTATGCAGAGAGTGAAATTTTTACTTCTTCTCTTCCAACTAGAATGCCTTCTTAATATCTTTTCCTTGCCTAAGTGATCAAGTGAGTACTTCTAACACATTGTTCAATAAGAGCAATGAAAGTGGGAATTCTTGTCTTTTTCCAGATCTTAGAGAGAAAGCTTTAAGGATTTCACCATTACATATGATATTAGTTCTGGATTTTTCATATATACTCTTTATCATATCGAGGGAGTTTGCTTCTATCCCTATCTTTTGCTGTGTTTTTATCAGGACAGGGTGCTGTTTTTCACTTGTCAAATGCTTTTTCTGCATCTATAGAGATGATTGTGTGTTACTTTTTATTTTGATCTGTTTATGTGGTGTACCACATTGATTGGTTTTCTTATATTGAAACATCCTTGCATACCAGGGATGAAACACACTTAGTCATGGTGTATAATTCCTTTCATGTGTTGTTGAATATGATTATAAAGTTTTTTTAAAAGAATTTTATCATCTAGGTTCTTTAGAGAGATTGGTCTATAGTTTTCCTTTATCACGGTATCTTTGTTTGACTTCGATATTATGGTGATGTTGGCCTCATACAATGAGTTAGACAATGTTCCCTCCATTTCTATTTTTGGAAGAGTTTAAGCAGAATTGTTATTAGTTTTTTTCTGGAATGTTTGCTAGGATTCACCTGTGAAGCTGTCTAGTCCTGGGTTCTTCTTAGTTGGGAGATTTTTGATAACTAATTCTATCACATCATTGTGATTGCTCTGCTCAGTTCATCAACTTCTTCTTTCATCAATGTATGCTCCTTCTGTATTTCTAGAAATTTGTCCATTTCCTCTGTTATCCAACTTGTAGGCATACAATTTTTCAAAGTATCCTCTTAGGATAATCTTTATTTCTGTGGGGTCAGTGGTGCTATCTCCTTCCTCACTTTTTAAAAGGGATTTACTTCTCTCTTTTTTCTTTCTTAATCTAGCTAAGTGTTTGTCAATTTTATAAATCTTCTTTAAGAATCTGATTTTGGTTTTATTTTTTCTAGTCAATTCTTGTTTTCAATTTCATTTATCTCTCCTCTAATATTTGTTATCTCATTCTTTCTACTTCCTTTGTGCTTAGCTTTATGTTCTTTTTCTATTTCTTCCAGGTGTGCATTAAGGTCTTTGATTTTACCTCTTTCTTCTTTTCTAATATAGGCATTTATGGCTATGAATTTCCCTCTCCCTATAGATTTTGATGCATTTCATAGGTTTTGACATTTTATGCTGTCATTTTTATTCATTTCAAGGTAGTTTCTGATTCCTTTTGTGATTTCCTCCTTGACCCAATGTTTCTGTAAGAGTATCTTATTTAACTTCCATATCTTTGTGCCTAATCTGGTTCTCTGCCCCTTACTGATTTCCAGCTACATTCCATTGTGTTCAGAAAAATAATTTGTATAATTAGTTTCCTAGATGCTAAAGTATATACCATATATCTCTTTGGCTTAAAAAATGTGAATTTATTGGATCATGATTTTGAGCTTAGGAGTGGAGAAATTGAGAGCTGAGTTAGGTTAACTGTTTGTATTTATTGTAATAATGAAAGTGCACTAAAGTTGATTGAACTGATGAGTGCACAATTACGTGATTTTACTCTATACCAGTGATGGTACACTTGGGTTAGATTTCACTTTATTAAGATGTATCAATAAAGTAGACTTCTTAAAAAATAAATACATAAAAATAAAATAACTGGGATTTATTGGATCATTATGTTGAGCTTAGAGAAAATCCATAACTGAGATATCAGCAAAGTGATGATTTCTTTGAGGAGATTGTGGCATTCTAATGCTGGTGACTATTGATTCTTTGTGCTTGGAATTCCTATGATATAGCATTGCACATAGAGGCATCTTCTTTGTCTTTTGTGTTCCACTGATTTCTAGCTTATTGTTGCTCTCATGGTTTCTCTCTATAAGACAGGCATTCACACTGCTTATTAAGGATTCCAGTAATCTGGAATGAAAAAATCAATGTTGTACTTATACTGAGAGCTGCTGATTGTATTCTTTGGATGGACTGTATTGTGTGTGAATATATCCCCATAAAACTGCCTAAAAAGAAACCACCTGGATTAGTTGGGCTGCACCTTACATGAAGTAACCACATCAAAAGTTCCTCTTTGATATTGTGATAATCAGGGTAGGCTAAACATTTGCTATATTAGAAACCAAGCATGTGTCTCCAGGCCTAGTTTTTCTACCAAGGTCTGGTTTTTGGAATGCTGGTTATAAACTAAACTGATTTATTATATGACCATCCTGTATGGGAAAAGACTGAGCTTTGGTTATCTCTGGTCAACCTTAAGATATATAACTGGGGGACAGAGGTGGCTTGGGTGGTTGGGCATCCATCTCCCATATGGAGGGACCTGAGTTCAATCCCCAAGACCTCTTGGTAGAAAGAAAAAAGAAAAATACAGAAGGTGCATGGGCCACCAAGCCCCCTCTGTGGGTATGCTATCAGGCCCCATGAGCAGGCAAGCCACCAGGCCCCATGCATGGGTGTGCTACCAGGCCCCACAAGAGGGTGAGCCATCAGGCCCCATGTGTGGGGATGCTGCCAGGCCCAGCAAGCCATGCAGCAAGATGATGACATAAAAGGAGAGTGACACAAGGTAGAGCCAAGACAAGATGTGCCGAAAAACCAGGAACTGGTTACAAGGATAAAATCCCAGTGAAGACAAGAGGAGAAGGATGAGAAGAGAGGGTAGGAAACAGATACAGAGTCAACCAGGGAATGGACACAGAAACAGCAAAAATGTGGTGGTGGGGAGGTGGTAAAAATGGATAAAATTCAGTTAATAAATAATTCCTTAAAAATGTATAGGGGAAGAAGATACAGACTATAGTTATTAGTAATACTTTGAAGATGCTGTTTCATGATTTTTTAAAAAATGTTTCACAACAATGCAGGGTGTTTGTGGACAGGATGATATGTGGGACCCCTGTATGTTGTTATGCATGTTTGTTTGGTAAGTTCACAATGCTTACTGGACACATATTTTATGTATGTTCATAAATGAATGACATACTTCAATAAATTGTTTTTTTTAAAAGGTTCCTCTTTGCAAGGGTTTCAATTCAATGGGAATTTTAAAAGTTTTTTCTGGGGTACTTAATTTCAAGCCATTACAGGATTGGGGAAGAAATAAAACCCATAAAGCACAGCTTGCTGATTTTATAATTTTAATAAGAGGCTAATAAAATTTGAAACTGAGTAAAATATAAGCAATTTTTGTGTTTTGTGTTTTCTGTGTGTGTGTATTTTTTGTGAAGCACTTTTATTCTCTCCTGTGGGTGTTGACAATGCTCATAGATTGCATTTCAAAACATTCAGAAAGCATATACCAAAATATTGTAACATTTCTTTTTTTTAAGATTTATTTTTTATTTATTACATCCCCCACTTTCTGCTTGCTCTTGCTGTGTGTCCATTCTTGTGTTCCTCTCTGTCCACTTTGTCTTCCCCCATTGCGGTGATGCACCAAGACTGGTCACTGCACAGGTGGCTTTGCCCTGCTTGTGGGTGGCTTCTGCTTCCATTCATGACCAGCTCTGCTTCAGTTCACAGGTGGCTGGCTGGGCTCCATTCATGGGCAACCTGCCCTGCCCATGGCTGCTTTGCCCTGTCTGTGGCAGCTTTTTGCCCTGCCCACAGTGGCTCTGCCCACCCATGGTGGCTTGCCCTTCTCAAGGCAGTCTGCCCGCTAGGAGAGGTCCCCAGGAACTGAACCCAGGGTCTTCCATGTGGTATACCAGTGCCCTATCCACTGGGCTATATGGCCAGCCCCCTGTAACATTTCTTTACATCACAATTCAATTATGCAATTATGTCTACTAAATACAGTGAAGAAAATGGTATAAATGTTTACACCATTCTCACATATATAAGGCCTTTTTACACAACAGTAACAAATGGAATTAATGTATAATACAATATTGATGAGGAAAGACCTTTTTAAATAAACTATCCTGTTTATAAATGAACTCTACTTTTTGAATACACATTTACAGCCCTAATCAATAATATGAAACAACACATATGTTTTTCTTAAAAGATATAATGTTCAGAAATGAACCATTATGGGAGAATCCACATAGAAAAAGGGGTAAGAAGCAAGAAAAGGATATTAGAGAGTTAAGAGTACTATCATACAACAATGTATGTCTGGTATTAGGATAATCTGTGAAGAGCCCATTTTTACTTAAAGTCCATAAAGTTACTGACAGAAGAAGTGTTGAAGGAAATAATGGCTGAAAATTTCCCAACTCTATTGAGGGACATAGGCATACATGTCCAGGAAGCACAGCACACCCCAAACATTATAATTATGAACAGGCCTACTCCATGACATATACTTGTCAAATTGTCTGATGCTCAATACAAGGAGAGAATACTGACAGCAGCAAGAGAAAAAAGATCCATCACATTAAAGGGAAGCTTGATAAGATTAAATGCTGATTTCACATTTGAAACCATGGAGGCAAGAAGGCACTGGCATAATATAGGTGCTAAAAAAAAATAACCTCCAGCCAGGAATTTTCCATCCAGTAAAACTGGCATTCAAAAATGCGGGAGAGTTCAAAATATTCACAGATAAACAGAAATTAAGACAGTCTATCAATAAGAAACCTGCCCTTTAAGAAATAATAAAGGGAGTTATGCTGGTTGAAATGAAAAAATAGGAGATGCATAGAGTTGGAGGAGAGTGTAAGAAAACAAAAAGATAAAAAGATAAATAAAAACAACATATGGCATACTTAAACCTAGAGAAAATAAGGCTAATGTAAATAACACCTTCACAGTGATTACTTTGAATGTTAATAGATTAAACTCTCCATTCAAGAGACACATATTTGCAGAATGGGTAAGGAAATATGACCCATCTATATGCTGTTTACAAGAAACCCACCTTGGACCCAGGGATGCAAGAAGACAAAGTAAGTGGTTATAAAACAATTTTACCCACAAACAATAAACAGGAAAAAGTGGGAGGAGCTATATTTCTATCAGACAAAATAGACTTTAAATGAAAAACTACTGTAACAGAAAAAGAACACTATATATTAATAAAAGGGGCAATCTGTCAATAAGAAAAAACAATCATAAACATTAATGCACCTAACCAGGATGACTCAAAATACATGAAGCAAAAATTGAAAAAACTAAGTGGAGAAATAGGTGTCTCTACAATTATAGTGGGAGACTTTAATACACAGAACATCTTGATAAGAATCAATTAGGAAACACACACCTTAAATAATATATTAGACTATTGGGACCTTAGATACATATACAGAACATTATAAACATATACAACAGGATATATATTCTTCTCAACTGCACATGGATCATTCTCCAGGATAGACCACATGCCAGGCCACAGAACAATTCTCAATGAATTCAGAAATGTTGAAATTATACAAAGTAATTTCTCTGACCACAATGGAATGTGGTCATTCCATAGTAAGGGACAGAGAACCAGATTAGGCACAAAGACAAAGAAGTTAAACAAAACACTATTAGAAAAACAGTGGGTCAAGGAAGAAATCACAAAAGAAAGATGTAACTACCTTGAAATGATTGAAAATGACAACACAACATATCAAAACATATGGGATGCAGCAAAAGCAGTACTGTGAGGGAAATTCATAGTGATAAGTTCCTACATTAAAAAAAGAAGATAAAGCTAAAATCAAAGGCCTAACTGCACACCTGGGTGAATTAGAAAAAGAACAACAAACTAACCCCAAAACAAGTAAAAAGAATGAAATAACAAAGATTAGAGAAGAGCCAGAAGAAATTGAAAATAAGCAAGCACTAGAAAAAATAAACAAAACCAAAAGCTGGTTCTTTGAGATTAATAAAATTGACAAACCCTTAGCTATTCTAATGAAGAAAAAAAGAAAGAAGATGAAAATACATAAAATAAGAAACTAGGAAGGGGATATCACCACTTATCACACTGTAATAAAGAGTATCATAAGAGGATACTTTGAAAAATTGCATATCAAAAAGATGGATAATTTAGAAGAAATGGAAAAATTCCTAGAAAGACACAAGCAGCCTACCACTGATGAACTCAAAAGACCAATCTCAAGTAATGAGATAGAATTAGCCATCAAAAACCTCCCAAATAAGAAGAGCCCAGGACCAGATTGCTTCACAGGTGAATTCTACCAAACTTTCTGGAAGGAATGAAGACGAATCCTGCTCAAAATCTTCCAAAAAACAGAAGTGTAGGGAACATTGCCCAACTCACTCTATCATACTAGCATCACACTCATACCAAAGCCAAAGACACCACAAGAAAGGAAAACTATAGACCAATATCTCTAATGAATCTAGATGAATCTAGATGTGAAAATCCTCAACCAAATACTTGCTAATTGTATCAGTGACACATCAAATCAATTATAAACCATGAGCTAGTGAGTGTCATCTCTGATATGCAAGGAGTTTCAACATAAGAAAATCAATGTAATACACCACATAAACAGATAGAAAGTAAAAATTCACATGATCATCTTTATAGATGCAGAAAAAGCATTCAACAAAATATGGCAAAATTCCTGATTGAAACACTTCAAAAGAAATAGAACAAAACATCCTCACCATGATAAAGGGTATATATGAAAACCCCACAGCTAACATTATATTCAATGTTGAAATCCTAAAAGCTTTCCCTCTAAGATCAGAAACAAGACAAGGATACACACTTTCATTACTTCTATTTAACATTGTATGAGAAGTTCTTGCTTGGGCACTTTGGGAAGAAAAGATATAAATGGCATCCAAATTGGAAAGGAAGAACTGGAAATTTCACTATTTGCAGATGACATGATCTTATACCTCAAAGTCCTGAGAAATCTACAGCAAAGTTTCTAAAGCTTATAAATGAATTCAGTAAATTTGCAGGTTATTAGATCAACGTGCAAAAATCAGTATCATTTCTATACATCAATAATGAGATACTGAGGTGGAAATTAAGAAAAAAATCCCACTTACAATAGCATCAAAAAGAATTAAATACTTAGGAATAAATTTAACTAAAGATGAAAATGACTTTAATGAAGAAAACTACACAACACTGTTAAGGAAATCAGGGGAGACCTAAGTAAATTGAAGAATATTCCCTGTTCATTGAAAGGAAGACTAAATATCATTAAGATGTCTATCCTACACAAACTGATTCCCAATAAAAATTACCACAGCATTTTTTACTGATTTGGAAGAGCTGACTATGAAATTTATTTGGAAGGGCAAGAGCCCCAAATAGCCAAAGACATTTTGAAAAAGAAAAATGAAATGGGAGGAATCACACTACCTGACTTTAAAAGATACACCAAAGCTACAGTGGTCAAAACTTCATGTTACTGGCACCATGATAGGCATACTGACCAATGGATCTGATTTAAGAGTTCTGATATTGAACCTCATATATACAGTCAGCCAATATTTGAAAAGGCCACCAAAGCCACTCAAATGGGAGAGAATGACCTCTTCAACAAATGGAGCTTGAAGAAATGGATATCCATATCTAAAATAATAAGAGAGGAACACCATCTCACACCTTAGACAAAAATTAACTCAAAGATCTAAATATAACAGCCAAGACCACAAGATCTTGGAAGATAATGTAGGGAAGCACCTACAGGATCTTGATGAGGAAATGGCTTTATGAACTTTACATAGAAAGTATGAGCAACAAAAGCATAAACTGATGACTGTAACCCCCTCAAAATTAAAAACTTTTGCACCTCAAAGGACTTTGTCAAGAAAGTGAAAGGGCAGCCTATTCAATGGGAGAAAATATTTGATAAACATATATCTGATAGGGCCTAATTTCCAGCATATATAAAGAAATCCTACACATCAAAGATAAAAAGACAAGCAACCCATTTTAAAAATGGGCAAGTGATTTGAATAAGCTCTTCTCCAAAGAAGAAATATAAATGGATAAAAGCCTCATGAAAAGATGAGTAACATCACTAGTTATTACAGAAATGCAAATCAAAACCACAATGAGATATCATCATACAACCATTTGACTGATGGCTATTTAAAAAACAGGGGACTACAAGTTTTGGAGAGGATGTGGAGGAATGGGAACACCATCAACTTTTGGTGGGAATGTAGAATGGTGGAGCCATTGTGGAATAGAACTTGGTGGTTCCTCAGGAAGCTAACTATAGAACGACCATATGATCCTGCAATCCCATTGCTCAGTATATACATGGAGGAATTGAACACAGGGATATGAACAGATATATGCACACCAATGTTCACAGGGACAGTATTCATTATTTCCAAAAGTTGGAAACAACACAAATGTCCATCAACAGATGAATGGATAAATTGTGGTATATACATACAATGGAATATTACACACCTGCAAGAAGGAATGCAGTATCAGCACAGGGGATAACATGGATGAACCTTGAAGACCTTATGTTGAGTGAAGCAAGCCAGGCACTGAAGGATAAATATTACATGACCTCACTGATATGAATTAAACAAATTGAGCAATCACACAGAGATAGAATATGGAAAACAGGTTTACAGGAGAAAGAAAGGGAGAAGGTTTGAGGCAATGCCCATATGGGCAAAATCTGTGATAAGGTGTAAGGGCACCAAAGGATTACATGTGCAGTGGATGGCCATGTCAGTTGTGCAATGATGCTATTCGTTTGTATGGTGCTGGTTTGGGAAGGGGTTAGGGTGGAAAGAGTGGGTTGGACTGTCCATGGAACTGTGAGAAGGGCTGGGGGAGGGAGCAGTTGACCTCTGGGGATTTGTGGGTATGTGGTTGAAATAAAAATGGAATTTTCTTTTGTAAAATATGGAAGGGGAGGGTTACTAATTTAGGGTGTTGGATGTGGGGATCATGCAGGACAGAGCACACCTAGAGCGGGCTTCTATGGAGTGTGTGTCCTTCTTGTCATAATGTGTTATATCAGTGTGTGGAGACCCACATAATGAATGGGAAGGCATTGGACTCCCATCTTGGACAGTCCTGCTATGCTCTCAAATAGAGAGGCAGAAGATTCTTGAGAGCATAGGCAATACCCAATATGTGAGGACAGGCAGATTGTCAAGTCTTCAATGTAGTTGCAAGTAACTAAGAATTTTGATCTTCAATGAGTGAAGCTTGGTGGTTGACTTGGGTCCCCAGGAATAGAATGTATGGAACATAGGGCATTTTTGAGACAATGGAAGTGTTCTATATGATCTTGCAATGATGAATACAAGCCATGTTAAATTTTCATCAAATGTATGAAAGTGTATGGTCCAAAATATAAAACATATTGTAAAGTGACCATGGTTAGTAGCAATGTTTCAATAATTGCACATCAATTGTAACAAATGTACCATCCACATACAATATTTTATTAATAGGGGAAAGGGGAAAAGTAGAAGGATGTTAGGTTTATAGGAATTCCCTATATTCTGTATCTTACTTTTCTGCAACCTAAAGCTTCTCTGAAGATAAAATGAGAAAAATAAGACACTGGGGGAATAAACAGAAGAAAATATCACTGAACATACAAGACAACTGATCTTACAGCAATGAAAGACATAATGTAAAAAATATATATATATTTTAAATATTTTTTACTATTTCAATTTTGTTTAAAATTTTTGTATTTTATTTGTTATTTTAAAAACTTTCATTTTCTTAAAAATTGTGTTACATTATTTTGTTGGCTTCATTTTTGAAGAAGCTTTAGATCACAGAAAGGTTACAACAGTGACAAGGGAGAATCACTGGTGGGGTGTCAGTGTTGGGGGATGCATGGGAGGACGTTCACCTGGGGCACACCTATAAGACATATAAATATGTTCAAGTGTTCATGGGTCATTGTCAGAGTGGGTGGAGAATCACACAATAACTGAAAGAATATTTAATTCCCATCCTGGGGAGCTCTGTCACATTCTCTAATGGGATAACAAGAATCCTGAGTATAGGTGCAGTCACTAGTGAAGGGGGATGAACCATTGATGGGTCAATGATATTGATGACTGTAATTAGGAAACTTTACTTTTGAAATTGAAGCTTAGCCTAGCATTATAGGGTGCCTTAGAGTTACCTCCTGAACACCTCCTTGTTCAAATGTGGCCTCTCTTTAACCCAAACTCAGCATATAAATACATACCTTCCCCCCAGTATGTGACATGAGTCCCAGGGATGAGCCTCCTTGGCACCAAGGGATTACTACCAAACACCACCTAGCAATGAAACTGGAAAAAGACCTTGACCAAAAGGGAGAAAGGGTAAAGACAAATCAGTTTAAATGGCTAAGAGTATTCAAACCTCATTCTAGAGGTTACACTTATGCATGTCTCAGTAAGATCACATTGATTGCCAAAGTAAATATGGCCTCAAATAGCTGGGATCCTGAGGGCTCTGGAGACATCCAGACACCATAAGCAGGACAGAAAGCTCAGGAGTTTGTTGCCCTGCCAGTGGGCCCTACTTGGGAATTTATGCTCCCCAGTATGATAGAGTTGGACTCAGTTGTGGTTTTCATATGGCTCTTCTGCCCCTTCTATTTGAATTTATATGATTAGTAATAGATTTGATAGGTATACATCCAAGAGACTTAAATCTTTGGTCTGTCCATGTGCCAGCTAGGCCCTGAATCTCAACAGAGTTGCAAAACCTACTCTCCAGTTCATTGGCCTCACCCTGGACAACTAACAAGGAGATAATGATGGACAACAACCATACCAAGGAACCAAGAGTATCTGCAACTGCAGTCAAGAGAATGCCATCCATCTGCCCCATGGAATCTAAGCCCCCTCTCAATTAGAGGTGGACTGGGCATCAGCATTTCCGAATCCTCATGATTATAGAATGAATGATGAACTAGATAAGACTGACTGGTATTCTATGATAGATTTATTGTGATTCTAGGAATGGAAGAACTTTTCTCATTGATGTGGAGGCAGTGACCACTGTAAGTTCTGAGGGCAGGAAGAGGGGGAAAACAGATGTAATATGGGGGCATTTTCAGGACTTGGGAATTGTCCTGAATGACACTGCAATGACAAATACAGGCCATTATATATCTTGTCATAACTTTCAAATTTCTGGAAGAGAGTGTAAACTACAAAGTAAACTATAATCCATGCTTAGTGACAATGCTCCAAAATATGTTCATCAATTGTAACATATGTACCACACCAATGAAATACATTGTTAATATGGGGATACATGGGAGTGGTAGTGAGCAGGGCATATGGGAATCTCTGATATTTTTTATGTAACATTTATGTAATCTAAATATCATTAAAATTTAAAACTAAAAACCTATGTTAAAAAAATTCTGTTATGGACTTGGGTAATAACAGCACATGTCTGTGATTAAACTGAAAGCCACTGAGTATTCACATTAGATGGACAGTACAATGCATGGGACCATATAACAGTCAATAATGGACTATGCTTAATGGTACAAATATGAGATCATTCTCTTATGAACTATAATAAATATACAATACTAATATATGGTGTTAATTACTGGATGGTTTGTGGGAAAATAAACCAAATATATGGTATGGACTATGGATAACAGTAATATTATAACCCTTGCCCCTCACCCCTTCAGGGCTCTGAATCCGGTACACACTCCCTTTGACAAATGCACTGCTGTAAAATTTTTTCAAATGTAAATTTACAGTTCCATAAGGCCTGGGGTAAAACTTTTCCACAGGCACAGCTTGTCGCTTTGGGGAATTTAATAAACAACTTTTCTGGAAAAAATCTCATATTTTCTGAGCCTGAGAAGAGTTCATTTGGGGGGAAAATATGTTTTCATATTGTTTCCCCAAAGGTGATATGCATTTTAATAGATTTGTATTTTTTTAATTTATACTAATTAGATATTTTAAAGAAAAACAAAAATGAACAAAAAAAGAAAAATGAATAACATAGTATGTATAGGCAATGGAACATTTTCAGATGTAAAAAGAGGTGAAATTCTGATACATGCAGTAACTGTATGAGCCTTAAAGACATTATTTTGAGTGAAATAAACCAGCTGCAAAAGGACATGTGTCATCTCACTTTTATTAAATAATTAGAATAAGTAAATTCATAGAGTCAGAATGCCAAATATTGGTCACCAGAGGATTGGATGAGCTAGGGAATGAGACATTAATGCTTAAATTGTACAGAATTTCTAATTGGTTTGATTATAAATTTTGGTCACTGAGGGTGATGGCCGTAGCATAACATGAACATAGTTAACATCACTTAATTGTATATACCAGTATTGTTAAAAAGGGGAAAGTTAGGTTATATATGCATTAGCAGAATAAAAATAAAATAAAACATAAACAAGCAACCATAGGACTGCACCATGCAAATGAACACTTCTCTAGTAGCTGATCTTTTATGAAGTGTAAAAATGTACCAACCTAATACAAGGTGTTAATAATAGGTTGGTATATGGTAACTCTATTTTATTCATGACTTTAGAGTAACCCTAAATCTTCTCTAATGAAAAAGCAAAATAAAGGAAGAATAAACAAACTACAAAAAATATTTAGACTACCCCACTAGAAAAAGAACCATATCCAACTGAGGTGTGTTTTGAGGGCAAAGGGAGTATGTAATGAGCAGTGAAAAAAGGTATTTATAAATACTAATGTGACCTTGGGACTAGTGGCAGAAATAATGCATGTATTGTTATGAATATTTCTTATTTTGTCATAAACGTTTGCATGTATATACATGTGGTTGCAGTTGTCTGTTTTGTGACATTTCCAACTATTTTTGTAAAAGAATTCATTGTCATGTGCTTTCTCTGAGATTTCTGTTTCT
>PVKH010024763.1:0-13554 GCA_004027955.1 Chaetophractus vellerosus
CGGGGCCGGGCTCACGCGGACGCTGCTGCCAGCGCAGGCTTGGCCTTGGCTTCTCTGGTGCTGGGCAGAGCAGGGCTGTGGCTGCCCAGGCCGCGGCCGCTCCTAGTGGGGTCTGCTCCTCTGTTTACGGTTTTTTTTTTTTTTTTTGGTAATAATTTTTTTAAAGATACTTAGATTACATAAATGTTACACAAAAAATATAGGGATTCCCATGTGCCCTGCTCCCCACACCTCCCACACCCTCCCATATAAACAACATCCGTCATTAGTGTGGCACAGTCATTGCAATTGATAAACGCATCCTGGGGCTTTGCCACCGAGCATGGACCACAGTTCACATCGTAGACCACACTCTCTCCACACAGTTCTGCAGGTTATGGAACGATATAAAATGGCCTATATCTGTCATTGCAATGTCACTCTGGACAATTCCCAGGTCCCCAAAAAGCCCCTGTATTATAACTGCTTTTCCCTCTCCCTGCCCCCAGAGCCTCCAGCGGCCCCTGGCTCCACATCAGTGTTGTAATTTCTTCCATTGCTTGAATCACAATAAGTCTGTAGTAGAATCCCAGTAAGTGCACTCTAGTCCACAGCTCTTCCCCCATCCTGAGGAGTCTGGGCTGGTGGCGTCCGCTCACCTCCAGTTGAGAGGGGCTTCGATCCCGTGGGGAAGATGGAAGGGACTATCCTGCCTGCAGCTGCAGGTTCTCTCTGTTCCCTGGGACGGCCGTTCGGTTCAGAACCTACAGGGAATGTGGATGAAGGATCTATTCCCTCCTGTTTCCCAAAAGATCTGCTTTTCTAAGAACACGCAGGAACAGCCAAGATATTTCACTTTATGTTCGTTCAAACTGTTTAAAGAGAAAGTGAAGCATCTTTCACATTGTATTATTCTTATGAAATATAACTTAGAGAAAACATGTGCAAATGGAAACTGTGCTTTGGGGGGCCTTTATATTATATATAAGCCGAGCATTAGAAATGATGCCATTTTTTTGGATTTTCAAAAGCAGATATAAAACAAGTTTTTATCTAAATAACATTTTTCATTTCAGTGTAATATGAAGATCTGATTTCACACAGGTATGGTTCCAAAATAGAAGTATAGAAACTACATATTGGGTAACTCTCAACTATAATGCATTGGACTAATCTATAACCCAACCAGTTTTTTGCTGGGATAGTTCAACTCCTAAATTTTTAGAAACAGAAAGCACAATTGGTGACAATTACTCCTGCATATCACCTTTCTATTTTATCTTTCACCAACGATTTGGGAAACACGATAATCTGTTTTTCATTGTAAAAAGTAAAAACTTTAATTCAGCTTTAGGAAACATGGGGGAACACATTTTGCAGGAATATTTACTATGCAATAAGCAATCAGTACTATCACAGGTACAGGCTGAGATTAAAGGAAAAGACACATGTACCTGCAAACATCAAATTGATGATGAAAGTCAATGTGGCCGAGAGTCGGCAAGTGGGGTCTTTGTGGCCAACAGCCCTGTGATTTTGCAGCAAGAATCTTTCACATGACTTTCCATCATTCTCAGGCATGGTTCACAATTTATTAATGACGAAAAGGTGTTTTCTAATTATTATAAATTATGTACCTAACATAAATATGCCATTTATTAATGGTGGGTTCATAGTTCATAACAACAGAAAATTATTATCTTCCATTTCAGAAAAAGAAGTTTCAGGAAAAAAATGCCAATGCAGTGTTTGTTCATTTTTGTTTTGTTTTATTCTCAGAAATCATTTAATCATACATTTATTAAAAATACGTATTAAATACAGAACACCGTTTGGGAACTGCTACTATAAAAAAAAGCTACATGGGTATGGCACAGAAAACTGCCAAGAGGTAATATCTACATTTGATGAAATCTAAACATTACTAAGTGGGAGCGAATTGTTCACAGTAAAGTTGGGTCTTTCTTAAAGGACTATCAAACGAGGAACAGTTGATGAAAATGTCCAGATTTATGAGAGGAAAGTTTCCTCATTTGCTATTACATTAATATCACATACATTTTATAATTCAACTGAATGAACATAAGGGAAACTTGATATTCTTCCCTCCTAAAAAAGTGTCACCTTACTCATTGTGCCAAACTCAGTGGTTTTTAAAAGGCAAATGACACAATCAAGTGAACCGTCAATAGCTGAGCCATCAGGCTGAAGATGCTATTTGGAATTTCAGCAGGATTCTACCATCAACAGCCCTTGCTTTTATCTGAGAGAGTGACAGAAGGTCAGAACTCTTAGAACCACATGTTTAGACTGCAGACTTGTGATTTCTTAATTTAAGATAGATTTTGTATATTGCTCACCAAGTAGTTTGCAAAACATCTGACTAATAAAAACAGTGATCTTGGATGTCAGTTCTGCTATTCTTTAGGGGCTTAAATATCTGTTTTCCTTTTACCACAATAGCATTTTCTAGTCTATCTATCATGTATATCCATTGTTGTTCTCTCAATCTTATCCCCCCTCTCTAAAAAGTTTAGACATGGCAGTTCGGCTTGTTTGCACTTCTAGCAGTGGACCCCTTATCTTACTAGAGATTTATGTGTACATTTGATGAAGAATTTGTACTTTTACTAAATAACTGGGAGGTTGTGTGGGGGTGGTATGTGATATTTTGCTGATAAGAAAAAAGCAAGGCATCGTTATCTAATGGCCCAAAACTCAGAGTTTTATCACTTACCACTATTTAAAACCTTATATTGTGCTTCCAAGAGTAAGTGTATGGGGAATTTGATTGGATCTGACTGAGAGAAAATATAGAGGAATGCTAATGCATCAGTGATAACATATATTAACTCCTCCAATTCATGAATTTTCCTGGAAGACTGAAGATTCCATACTTTTTCCAGCCATTTCATCCAGCCTGAGAAGTCTATCTAGGGGAATATGCCCTAAGCAAGAGGTGTAATTGGTATTAAACCTAGCATAGAATAAACCTTAGCCAGATGAAGTCAACCGAACACACAGTTTGAAAGTAAATATGAGCCAAATGCTTCTGTCAACAACCCTAATAATATTTTGAATATTTTATAAGTTCTTACTTGCACAATAGTTTGCCTTAGAAGAACTAGTAAGATTTAACTTGAAGACATAGTCACATTTTTATGATGTCTCGATTTCTAACTCTCACCCGTTAGCAGACACCTAGAATTGTGGATCCCACTCATTTTATCACGTGTGCATTTTTTGGAAGTATGAAAGCTAATATTGCTGAAAGCAGTTTGAGTTGTAATGACCCAGTCCCTGTTTTACATTAACTGCTTTTATTGTCATTCTACTCAGAGTCAACTCCTTTGGTCATAGTCGCCAAAGGTCAATGGAATTGCTTCAGGAATAGTTTAGATATGGAAGTGTCTTAGAGCTAATATTATATCAATAATTTTATTAATGTAATTTTTTGAAAGAGGCTGGTGATGGACTTTTTCAAAATTATGTACTATACTATTTTTGCTAAAAGGGCTCTCAAGACATAGTATTTTTCATTAACTAAGGAGTTTGTTTCTTATACCATTAATACCCAGATTCCAGATACAGTGTATTTTAGGATCTGATGAGGTTATTTGTCCTTTCACTGAGGAGAATTCCTGGATTCTCAGAAACTCAGTCTTTACATTTTATATGCAAACTCATCATTGGACTCTAAAGGGAAGGTTCTCTCTTGGAGAAGAGCCTAATATATGGATCATATGAGCTGTCATGTGGAATTCATCCTGGCGGCTTTCACCAAGACAGTAAAAAGCTGAAGTTTCCCCCTTAGGGTTCTACAAATAATTGCAGTTTCCCCATTGGTGGGCCAAGTCACCAGGCCTGGCATTTAATCCCTGGGAAGCATAGCTGGCACGTTAGGACCGTTACTAAGCCTCCTGATTCTCTCCTGATTTATCAAGGATGATATTTCTTTACCACTGAATATGCGTAGGTATACTTTTCATTAGAACTGAAATACATCGACTTCTTCCGTTGGAGTTCCTGTTCACTAGGAACCACGGTTTGGAGCTAACTTGTTTTCCCCTCTACCACCGATAGCAGAAACAGTTGGAATAGAAGCAGCATCGGATGCTTGTCCTGGTTTTGAAGCAAACAGTTGAATATGGTTTTACTTTTGTTCATTAAAATGTAGGGACTTCGAACATTTGAATATAAAGATCAAGCAAACAACAAGTATTCGGATTGGCAAGATGCACACATATGCCACCAAGTATAGCTGCAACAGAATGATCTTCCACGGAAGAAAGACAGGTAAATTTGGGGGTGGCTCGTCAATGTTCAAAGGAGGCTGATTTCCGGGATCTGTCCAACAGAAGCAGCTGGATGCCGTGTGCCGTGGGATTCCAGTTGTACGGAATCAGTGGAAGGTGGATGGGTATTTTAAGAGGTTTGGCGGAAGATATCAACATCTTAGGTATCAGGATCATATCTTTGGAAAGACTGGTGTTATGGGAAATATAGGACTACAACATGGACATCGGGGTTCTAGTAACTGGGAAACTGAGGTACAAACACAGAACAGAATGTGTATATGTATAAAACAGAATTAATCCCTAAGCTATTACTGTATGTTACAATCAAGAACAAAGTTTCTCTGAGAGTTTGGAATGGAAAGGACACTACAGGTGATTTATATGGGTCAGAAGACAAAGAACCAAGCAGTCCATTAGAGTACAAAGGGGTTTCTCAAGGTTATTTATAAGGAGGAAGGCTATACTGGTGCTTATCCTTGGGAAATGAAGAAGCTGCAGGAGAAAAACAAAATCACTTGTAATCATTTAAAGTGAGTAGAACATCTGAAAAGCAGAGAATTAACTTGTAAATGGTTTGGCAGACTTGGGTTGTATCCGTATGGAGTAATTAAACCTAATCTGTTCAGGTTGGAGCCTCCTTTTTTTTTTTACATTGCTCTTTTAAGAACTGATTTCACACAAGTAAAGAGAATGGCGACATATGTCTTTTCTATAGTCATTAAAATGACTGTCGGGAGGTAGCTGTGCACAGCCCTCATAAATAAATTTGACCGTTGAAATAGGCTGGATGTGGTGATCTTGTTCCGTGTCTTGATGAGAGAAATCCTCAGACTGTCATTTCAGAAACCCCAATGTCTAGGGCAATTGATTTAAAATCTGTCTACTTTGCTGATCAAGTCTACTCCTGGGAAGCATTGAAGATGCACTGACTTTCCACATTCAAGCCAAAAGGTATATTGGGGCCTTCATGGTTCAGCAAACCCTGGAATTGGTTGGACACTGTCTTAGTTTGCCAGAGATGCTATGATAAATACCACATATGGAGTTGGCTTAACAGCTAGAATTTATAACATGGATTTGGTGGCTCAAAGTATAAAATCAAGGCGTCAACAGGCCACTTTGTAAGAGCCACACATTTAAAGTGCTTTAGTAGGAGCCAGTGAAATCTTCAGCCCTTCAAAACTACAGGAGGAAGTTCTATGTATTTGATGTTTATTGTTTTCATTCCACTCAAAAGAATATTTCCTATATTGACAGATCCAGAAAATAGGATGTGTTTCTCATCCTACCTCTGGTTGGGTTTCTTCCCCATGAAAGCATCGAGTATTTTGGGATTTAGTTTTCTCATGTGCAAAATAATAATGATATTCTCCTTTTGCATTTTTCCTCAGGCCACCTGAATACTTGTGTTTTTAAACATCTGAAGAACATATGGAACTCCTTGAGGGTAGACCAGTAGACAAAGCAGTAACACCTTGGGTTTTTGTTTTTGTCCCACAGATGAAAGTCATTTGGTATTTTATGGTGTCCAACTCCAAGGGTAGAGATAGCGCCAGCTGATGGCAACGAGGAGGGCAGAGGAGTAGGAAAGGTGCCAGGGAGAAGCGGACGCTGGCATTGAGCCCCTGCAGCATCTAAAACACGTTTTTATGGAAACGAAACCAGTTCTCAGTGTGGATGTGATGAACAGGACTAGGACATCATGTGATTCCTTTCATGGACTTCATGGCCAGGAGGCAGGGTCACTCTCCAGCAATGAGTGCTCTCATCTGAAGCACAAGACCATTGCACAATTGCGTCTCTGCATTATTGCGTTTATGCCGGGAGCCTCACTTCAGCTTGACTACTTCAGGTGATTCTGCTTGATTCAGTCATGTGACAATCAAACTAACAGTAATACAGCATCTCGAACCCCCAGTGCAGAACGGGCCTCGTGTTCTTTCTGAAGAGCAGCCTATTTATATGGAAGGTTTAAAATTTATAAAAGTGGCTCTTTTCGCTGCAAAGGGACTGCTAAACATATATAAAATAACAGGATAACAGATACCATACTCTCTAATGGATTCACTAAAGCAGTTATTTTTCTTATTTAAATAAAGCAATTAAGTGTTTGGCTACATACAATCTTTTTATTTAATAATGTTTGGGATTATACATGGTGTGTGTGCAAATAGTAGAACAGCAACAGAGCAATGAAGAGAAGGGAAACAAGCAGGTGGAGGTGGAAAGAGAGGAGACACATGGTGTATCACAGGTCTGCCTTGTACCAAGCACTTGGGAAGACACTGATGGCTTCATGATGGGGTATTTGGTTTAGACCACAAGGCTTCCCTTACTAGCTTCCTGCTCGTACCGTAGCCCTCTTCACAAAACAACTGCTCCACTGTATACTGCGCATTTCCTAATAGCAAAAATGTTCAATGATTAGATTGTTCCTTTCCCCCCCAAGAAAGGAGAACACACTTTTACATTTAATTTAAAATGGATAAAAGAACAGTATAGATGGAGGCATCCTGGGTAACGGGTTGAGAACTAATTATAAGTAACCTCAAAGTTCTTGTTGCCTTAGTAAATGTTGGAAAGATGTGACTACAGCAATGTTTCCTCCAGGCTCCAATATTATAGCACATATTTAAATAGATAAATTATAAAAATAGTTAATGTTATAAATAAAATTTAAGAAAAAAGAAAAATTAATTTTAAAAAATAAGGTAAAGAGTAAGGATCTTGGCTGTGTTTCTGATTTCATAGGTGTCTGACTTATCATATAAGAAAAAAATCCAAACTCCCCACGGGTTCTGATAACCGTAGCTAGCATTTACCGAGGAGCCCGTCTGTACCAGGCCTCCCTCCAAGTGTGTTGCATATATGAACTGCTTCCCCTTCACAAAGCTCCGGGAGATGGGTACAGTTATTATCACATTACTGATGGAGGAAGAGACAAGCTTCAATTCTGTCACTAGCTGTGGACCTTGGAGGGAAAAAAGAGCTCTAAGCCCCCTAAGTCAGTGCTCATGTCTATAAAATAGGAGCAACACTAGACCACTGGGAAAGCTAAATGAGGAAGCACCGAGAGCAGAGTGACTTCCACCATGGAAAGATAATCATTGACTTAAGAAGAAACTGAAATTAAATTAAAAATAATAATTGATAAATTAAAGATAATTGAATTAAGAAGAAATTGAAATTAAATTAAAGATAATAATTGAATTAAGAAGAAATAGAATGTGTTCCAGGAACTTCTCTCATTTTGCTTGTTTTCTTTCAAGGCCAGGGAGAGTCTGGCAGACTCTAATGCAGTTGTTATTTTCCTTTCTCTTGGATGGAGTGCTCAACTTCTACCTTCTATTTTGTACATTATGGGTGGAAAACCAAAAAGAGATAAAATCAAACAGCCATAGTGACAAATGGCCATTCACTTTATTTTAATATGCTATTTGTACTACTGATAATTTAAAAACAAAATAAACAAAAGCCAATGGTGCAATGATGTTTGGAAGCACATTATGAAAAATACCTGGGATTATTTTTTAAGAGGTGAATGAATTTTTGGTACAAAATTCTCTTTAAAATAAAATGGAATTATACGATATTTTTATCATGTATTTTCCTTTCCACCTTTTGGAATTTTGGGGATGGTTAAGAAGTGTCACCTATTAATAAGCAGAGTGGTGATAGTGGAAACACACTTTTAATTCCTACTATGGGACTTAACGATTCTAATAAAGGAAATCAACAGCAAGGCAGTGGCGAGAGTTAAGACAACCAAGATGGAACGGAAAAAGTAATCTGTCTTGAAGTGTCAATTAAGTTTAACGTTTTGAATAAATGGGCAATCTCAAAAGATTAGCTTGACTTAAATCTCGCATTTAAACGTTTCTGTTCTGTGGTCTAAAGCCTTGACAAACGAAACAACAACCCTTACTTTAGTTTGCAAATGTACTGCTTATATTGATTTCACCCTCATAAAGTGCCTGCCATTGAGTAGTGATCTCACTGCTCCAACTTACTCCTTTATGGGCTCCACCATCCTTAAATTCAGCCGCCTGTCTTCTTTTAGGAAAGAATGGTGTCAGTCTTTCCTTCCCGAGCTCCAGACCAGTCTATACATCATGCATCTAAAATCCATTTGTTTGTCTCTCCATCTGCCTTAAAAACCGTGATTTATTTCTTAACTACTTAGAGCAATGTTTAACCACTGAACCTATTAATTACGTATATGCTGACAAGCAGAGCACATTCGAGTTGGGGAATGAAAATGGAATTGAAATGGCAAATGACTGCACCTTTCCCATTAGCTATCTGGTCAAATTTATTGTGCAATAAAAAAATCCAAGGCCAATGTTTACAGCAATAAAGAGCGCCCACTGTGGATGCAGAGAAGAGTCTGAGAATGTGATGGCACAATTCAGCTTGGAGGAGGAACAGGCAAGGATAAGCAATGAAACAAAGATCCTGTCCCTCTTCCATTACGAATTGCAATCAAGTGAGCCCTTCTTGAATGGGTGCAGTCTGAAGAATTGTGGGACGGTCCCAGATCTCTGTGTTTGTGGAATGTATCTCACCATCGTCACTCAGCTCGCTCTGATTAGTGAGATCAGGGTAGTTATTGAGCATACCTTATGCATTCTAGAAACACTGCTTTGTCTTTCTTCTATGGACAAGCAACTGTCCTCAAAAATAATGTTTTCTCTCAGGTTCCAGGCAGCATTTAGTGAATACCTACTGTATGCACTGGGCTGTCCTTGTACTTTGTGTTTGCAGAATTTATTCCATTTTTTACATGTTCAATATTTCTGTCACTAAATCACTGATAAAAATTTTACAGGATGTAGGAAAGAATTGGATTGTTAAAAGATTTGAGTGCTAAACCAAATTTGCTGCAGTTAAGTCCAGGGACTGGTATTAAATTAGAGAATCTTAGTTCTGGCATTGGGCTTGAGGGATAAGGCAGGAATATCTGGATTTGGAATTATTTTTCTACCTCCTTGGCTTAATTTTTTTCAATAGCTTTTTTATGATTTTAGAATTAATATTGTTTCATGTAAAATAGAATATTTAAAATTGTAAAGAAAAAATTATGAATCTTTATTTAAATCACCACTATTTGTATTTTAATGCACTTCATTCCATTTTTTTATTTTATACACAGGAAAGTGGTAGATTAAGCAACTAGGACTTGATAGGATGTGACATTTTTATGTTTCATCAATTTCTTTAACTTTTCTTACTCTTCTACCCCCAGATGAAATCTCAAGCTTGCCTCACAGTCTCTCTAGTCATTCCTAAGTAAATAAAGTCTAATGTAGCCTCCAAACTCCACACTCAGGGTTTCCGCCACTTTCAGTTTTTGGCTGAGCCAATTACGGGTAACTGGCATAGTGTACATGGCAGAGGGGTACTCTGTCTGGTACAGTCTAACACTGTGTGTGGGCCACAGATGCGAGGCTGCTGGTTGTCCTCCTGGCTGTGGTTTCTCTGAAAATCCCCTTCACCGCCAGCTGCAGCGTCCCGCCTCCAGCAGACGCCTTCTCCCCGCCAGCCTGGGGACTCAGCCTCCTGGGGTCTCTTTTCCCTCTCTCCATCCCTCTGACGTCCTCTTGGGAAGGAGCCCTGCTCCTCCGCTGGCGGAAGGGCAGTTCTGTCTTCACACCCTGCTCTTTTCATTATTAGGCCAACGTACAGCGGGACCCACGCGGATCTCTGAGTGCTTTTATTCGCGCCCACTTTGCTTGGGAAGAGGGAGAAGGGCGCCGTATCCACAGAAGAGTGGATTGCACCAGCTTTTCACCCGTGTACCCTAATGCATAACTAGGGCTAATGTGGGACAAACTAGTTTAGGATCTCAAATTGTGCCGTGTAACAGGCCCACAGCTGTAGGAGGTGCTGGGCATTTGACGTGCATTTATCTTAGTCTCAGCTGACTTTGAGACAGGAAGGACCTTGTCTTACGTGTGGATCATGATTGGCTTTACATGCCAATAAATATCTTGGTTTTTCATTTTTATCACATCATAAGTTATTTTCCAAAATTGTCAGAGGAAATTATAAATATAATATCCAATGACTGCATAGTAATTTATCGTAAGAAAATACAATTTCTTTAAATTCCCATCTTGTTGATTTCATTTTCTATCAATGTTAAATAGGTCTTGAATATACATTTTAGGATGTAAATCCTTATCTAACTTTTTGATTATTTCTTTAGGATAGATTCCTAGAAATAGAACCGCTGGATCAAGGGATATGAAAATTTTAAGACGATTGATATATTCCATTAATTTTTCACAAGTGTTAAAATTAATCTATACTCTGATTCACTAGTGTGATGATGATTATAATTCACTATGCCTTGACCAATAGTGGTTATTTCACCATGTTTATTACCGGTGAATTTCCTGAACTATATTATTCATTTTAATAGCTCTCCCTTGTAACCGATGAAGGATTTGGGGTGCCTGCACGGCCCCAGCGTTCCCCTCAAGTAGAGGCTGTCAATCACCTCTCACTTCAGTGCTGCTGTGCACTGCAATGAGACTGGCCGGGTGCAGAAAGGGGTAGAAGAGAGAGAAGCACAGCGAGGGAAGCCTCGCTGGAGGGCCCTGCAGTCCCCTCGGGCATTTAGTGGGCACCAGCAGGAGCCCTGGGCTTGTGCTTCTGCTGGCCAACAGCAAGAGGGGTAGGGTGGACCAGGTGTGCAGAGGGAGAGGGAGGGAGGGAAAAGGGGGTGGGTAATCTCAGACTTGTTCTCCCATGTAGGGAAGGAGCCTCCTCTAAAATAACCAAAAGTAATTAGATATTCCAGATAAGAGCTGGTCACAACTGGCAGAACAGAAACGGCAACCGGCAGAGAGTTCTGCTCCCTCCAGCGCTAGTCCCTTACCCTGTATTTGCTCTTTCTCCTCCTGGTATGTGCTGGAAAGGACCCCCGCCTCCTCCGCCCCACAAAACACATGCGCCGCGTTTTGGGTGGGAGGGGAGAGGAGAGAAAAATGTCTAATCACCCGAGTTTGCCATTTTAAAATGAATAGGACTGAGGCTTTAAGTGCCACATAATTGCATAATTATGAAATCTGATAGCAAGGAAAGTGCTTAGTAGAGAGAGGACAATTTTTAGAATTTAGTGAAAAAAGAAGAGTTTCTTATCTCTATCATCTATCTACTATCTATCAATCCTATTCTATCTATCTATCATATTCTATCTATCATGCTCTTGATTACATTAAGCATATTTCTTAAGTGCTTTACTTTAAGAACCTTCTAGACTGTGGGTTTGAAGTATATTTTTATCATGCTAAAGAACTAATCTACTTCTGTCTTCCGGTCACAACGTAGCACTTCTGGTGCAGCCTCCTTTCACAGTTTCTGTGTATTCACTCATTCCCCAAATCTGCCTTCTAGTCCTAACATGTCACCTAACACCTCTTGCTAAATCCAACAATAATATCCACATTACTAAATGCAATTATTTGTGTCCATCTCTCATCTTTCCTGACCTCGCTTTAGCATACGTGGATGACGTCTCAATCTCTTGGTTTTCCTCCACCTCTCCAGCTACTCCCTTTCTATCTTTGCAGGATCTTCCTCCTTTCTGGGCACTACATTCTGGAGTGCTGGAAGTTTCTTCTTGGGTCTCCATCTCTTCCCAGCCATTCTCTCTCCCCCTGTCTATGCAATTTCATCCAAGCCCACGGCTTCATCTACCTCCCACGTGTAGAAGATTCTGAAATGCATTTCTCCTGCCCAAACCTTTCTAAAAAGCTCAGTTTCAGGATTATTTATTTTAAATTTTCCCAATTATATCTCTTTCTTATGATTTACAAGAGAGTTCCTGGATTTTTCCTTCAAAATTTTCCATTAAATTTTCAATTATATAGTTCCAACAGCTTATTCTTATTTTCTGATTATTCCTACATTGCATTGTTAGGTTCTCATTTATTAATGTAACATCTACCTGGTTTTATTCCAAGGATATCATTTTGTATTTGGTGATGCTCTTATCCATTCCCTGAACTATCTTTTCTTCATAAGCTCTGGTGTTTTTGTTTTGTTTTGTTTTGAAGTTTTTACTTTTTTTCTTTTTGCCTTGTATCTTGATATATAAATATATACATATATACATTTATATATATCTTTAAGTAGGGACAACAAATTGGCAGCTCTGTGTAAATATGTGAGGTTTATGTACTAGTACCCTGTGCTCTGGGCTTTTGGCAGAGAAAAGGCAGGAATGTTGGACATGCTGCCTTCCAGTATTTGAGGTCTTTGTTCTGGTCCCAGGTTACTCACTGGCTGCTGGAAATTCTGCATGAAATCTTCATATCGTCCATTTATATTTTGAAGGGCTCATGTTTTCTTTTAATTTGCAAATTGTACTGTACTTGTTTTCTAACACCTTTTTCTTTTGTTTAGTTTGTCTTCTGCAATTGAACACACATTCTTTATCTATGAAGCACAACTTTTACCCTTTAGTTTAGTATTATCTTTATAATCCCATGCTGGTTTTACTTTTACCCTTGCTAGACTGGGTGCTGGCTAAGGCAGGGCGCTCCGGTTCCTTTTAGTGCACACAGCGGCCGATTAGGCGGGAGGGGTTCTCTCAGGAAGCTTGGCTTGACTATTTCCTACTTACAATACTGGCACTATGTGGGCAATTTTGAAATGCAGGAAGTGTGGAAGGACTTCCTCTGGAACATTCTATCTAGCGTTTCTGATACGAGGAGCACAATTTATTGTTAAATTATTTAAATATCCCCATAGTGCATTTCTCCCTGATGACCTGGAAAACATTTAAACAAATGATCCCAAACTTGAGTTTTAAAGAAAGGTTTGGGCAGGAGAAATGCATTTCTGAATCTTCTACATGTGGGAGGTAGATGAAGCCGAGGGCCTGGATGAAATTGCCTAGGAAGAGGGAGAGAGAATGGCTGGGAAGAGATGGAGACCCAAGAACAAACCTCCAGAACTCCAGAGTGTAGTGCCCAGAAAGGAGGAAGACCCTGCAAAGAAGATGTATATAAAGTCTCGACTGGTTGCTATGCAACAGATGTTCAAGATTAGATAGATGTGCCTAATTTTGCATGTTGTCCATGCTCTAATTTTACTCTATTTTCTACATTTCCCTCTCTTGAAAAATGTTCTCCTTCCTTCAAAAACATTTAAGACTTATAATCAGGTTCAACATATACTTGAAGGACTGTTTTTCAATAGCCATTTTTGCGATGAAGCAATAGGAATATAACTAAAGGTTTTTGGCATGTAACTTGCTGAGAATACA
>PVKH010024764.1:0-13556 GCA_004027955.1 Chaetophractus vellerosus
GATGATACTAAAATGGGAAATGTTGGAGTTATAAAATGGGCCCTAGAAAGGAAAATAAAATAATGTTCAACTTGGAAAAAAGAACTAACACAGCTAGGGGAAAATAATTCAAAACACAGATTCAGTAGGAGGGACAAACTTGGAAAGCAGCATATATAGCAGGCTCTCCTCTCACAGTCCAAAGTCCGGGTTGACATTTCACTGCACTTGCTCTCAATTCCCCCTCATTCTGAAGGGTTTTCTATGATTCTGATCAAACCTGAGACTAAAATTTTCATATCCCAATTCCAAACCAATTAAATAGGCAAATGTAACTAGGAAAGTTCGAGTGTAAATAATGACACTGAAAAAGGAAAAAATCTAAGTAGTTATTCATAATGATGGTTTCTCAGAGCAGAATAGGAACAGATGGTCAGAACAGAAACTGTGGTAAAATGTACTCTACAAAATAAATGATTAAAATTAATACACCATCACATCTTCAATAACATCTATATGACAGCTAGGGCACAAGGGTCCTTACATTGAAATGAGATTGAATTTAGGATACTCTTCAGTGGTTCAGAATGTGTTACTATTCTGATTTCTGCAAGATCTCTAACAAATATCTTTTACTGGCACTTATATGTCCTTCTGCTCTCAAATGTCAGAGGTCGACTATGTTCACTTCTCCTATGAACACAGAGTAAAAGAGTCCATATTTCTACAGCTCTGGGATATGTTTGGATGCTTAATAATTAAAATATTCTGTAGTATAATCTTTAACTTAACCTCACAAATAATCCTCAAAGATTGATTATGACTTGTCTAATTGACTCATATCATCTTTAGCAATTCTGCTTACCTTTATTAAAGCCCCCTGGTTTAGATATCATATATTTATATATCAATAGTTTAAAAAGCAGAAGATTCTCTGTTCCAAATAGATTTGGAATCTCTCACAAGTTCGGATAAGCATGAAAACCAGACAAAAAGCAAAATAGACTAAATATATTAAATTTTTCATAATTAGTTCTGTTGACTGATTCACATTTTCTCCAACCTGATTTCTTTCAGGCCAAGGGTATAAGACAGAAATTGTTTTCAAATTTCTAAGAAAAATTAGTAAGTTCTCATTACTTAAATATGCAAGAACACTGGTGTCTTTTACATGTGAGTAAATTTCAGACACAGCAATTTTATATATCTATATATATAATTCTTTTAAGGAATGTTCAGACAGGAGTTTATTTGCCAGTTGAAAGAAACAGCATGGTACTGGCATAAGGATAGATATATTGACCAACGAAATAAAATTGAGAGTTCAGAAATAGATTCTCACATCTATGGCCAATTGATATTTGACAAGGCTGCCAAATCCACTCAACTGGTAAAGAATGGTCTCTTCAACAAATAGTGCTGGGAGAACTGGATATCCATATGCAAAAGAATGAAAGGGAACCCCTGTATCACACCATATTCAAAAATTTACTCAAAATGCATCAAAGACCTAAGTATAAGAACCAAGACTATAAAATTCCTAGAAAAAAATTTAAGGGAGCATCGTCAAGTGCATGTGGTAGGCAATGGTTTCTGAAACTTTACATCCAAAGCACAAGCAACAAAAGAATAAATAGATAAACGGAAACTCCTCAAAATTAAAAACTTTTGTGCATCAAAGGTCTTTGTTAAGAAAGTAGAAAAGACATCCTACTTAATGGGAGAAAATATTTGGAAACCACATATCCTATAAGGGATTAATATCTAGACTATATTAAGAAATCATATAATTCAACAATATTTAAAAGATAAGAAATCCAATTAACAAATGGGCAAGAGACGTGAGTAGACATTTCTCCAAGAAGAAAATACAAATGGCTAAAAGCACATGAAAAGATGCTTTTATTGATGCTGAATATCACTAGCTATTTAGGAAATGCAAACAAAAACCACAATGAAATATCATTTCACACCTTTAGAATAGCCAAAACTACAAGTTTTGGAGAGGATGTAGAGTAATAAGAACACTCATTCATTGTTGGTAGGAATGTAAAATGGTACAGCTGCTGTGGAGGACAGTTTCCTCAGGAAGCTAAGTTTAAGATTACCATAAGATTCTGCAATCCTGCTACTAGGTGTATACCCAGAAGAAGTGAAAGCAGGGAGTTGAACAGATATTTGCACACTGATGTTCATAGTGGCATTACTCACAATTGGCAAAAGATGGATGCAACCCAAATGTCTAATAACAGATGAATGGATCGACAAAATGTGGTGTGTGTATATATATATATATATACAATAGAATATTACTCAGCTACAAAAAGGAATGAAGTCCTGATGTATGCAATAACATGGATGAACCTTGAAGACATTATGTTGAGTGAAATAAGCTAGACATGACAGGACAAATATTGTTAGTTCACTGTTACAAACTAATTATAATAGGCAAACTCATAGAGTTGAAGTCTAGAATAGAGTTTATCAGTTCTTATATTGGGGTTAGGGAGTGGGGTATTAATGCATGACTTATACAGTTTTTCTATAAAGGCTGATGGTAAGGGTTTGGAAATGGATGGTGGTCAGGGTAGCACATTATAGTAAGTATAGTCAATAGCACTGAACTGTATAGATGAATGTTGTTAAAAAGGGAAACTTTAGGATATATTAATTACTAAAATAAAAATTGAAGGATAAAACAAAAAACTGTATAACACAGTCAACTCTATTGTAGATGAAGGACTGTAGTTAATAGTTACAAGTATTAGAATGTTCTTTCATGCATTATAACAAAAGTATGGTACTAATACAAAGTGGTAATAATCGTGTGGTATATGGGAAAATACACCTAATGTAAATGATTGGTAATAGGTGGAATTATTTTAATAATCTTTCATACATTGTAACAAAGGTAAATACTGTCAAAAATAAAATATAGTTCAAGTATATAAAAAGTACAATCATTAATGGTAGTGAATCTTCCATAAAATGCATGGTGTTGGTGGTGGGGTGGTGCATGGGAACCCTGAATTAAATGCATGATTATTTTTGTATAAATGCATGATTATTTATACAATAATATAAAAAAGGTTCTCTTGGACTTCCATTTCTGACCAAGATGAAATAAAATAGATTAATTTACCCTGATGCCTGAAACAACCACAAATGGACAAAATATGTGAAAGTGTTTGTAAGACAATGCACATCAGGCAATGAAGAACAGTGATCCCTAAGAGAAGGGAAATAAACAAAACAAGACCTATAGTTGCCAACTTATTGATTTGGGTGACTTTTCAGGTCTCAGTACAGGAAGAACCTGGTAAACTCCTTAAGCTGAGAAAACAGAGCTGAGAATCTGAGGAGGACAGGTGGCTAAAACTCACCAGAGAAGTGAATGATTCACAGAAAGAATACTCTACAGTTATGAAAGGGGTCTACCTTGAGTATTCAGCTGAGTACTGATATGCAAATCTGTATAAGGAATCTACCTAAAGTAAGATAACTATACTTTCTTGGAGACCATCTGGAGGTTTTAAAAAAATTATTTCATTAGCATAATACATTAATATAATACCTATGAAAGCATTGTATAAAGGTAAGACATGCAGACTGGCTCCATATTTGTGTTCAGTAGAAATGAAAAATAAAAACAACGATCTCTATTCTTGGAGTTTAATGTACAGATTTTTTTATATATATATGAAATTACCATAACCAAGTTTATTCATTCTAACACTATTTGTAATGACACAATTTGGAAAGAATCCAAATATCTGTCATTTGAAGATTAGATAAATTGTGGTACATCTATGAAGCAAACAAAAATAAATAGATATCTACACAAAAGAATTACAATATTCTCTGAGTATAATATACAATATTAAGTGATGAGAAACAAGGTGAAAAGCAATGTATAGCTGGCTACCTTTTTGTAAAAATATGAGAAATAATCTATATTTATATTTTCAAGCACATGCATAAAGATACTCTAGAAATATTAAAAAAGGAATAGTATTTACCTTAGGCAGGATGGAAGAGGGGGCTGGCTGGCTGGAGAATAGAAATGGGAGAGAGATTTTTTTTACTGCATAATTTTGCGATATTAAAATATGGTCTTGTATTGCCTATTCAAAATTAAATGAGCTTAAAATTTAAAAGGCTGTTAAAACTATCAAATCACAGGTAATCATATTGGCAAAGAGAGATCAAGACAAATTCAGAAATTTATTTGCCACGGTAAAAAATAAGAATGAGAAGGATGGTGTTGGGATTGAATTATGTATCCCACAAAAAATATGATCAAGTCTTAACACACTTTCCATTCATAAATAGGATCTTTGAAAATGTTATCATTAGTTATGGTGTGGACTCACTTGTGAATAAGATCTTTGAAGATCTCATTTAGATGAGGCGAAATTGAATCATGGCAGACCTTAACTATATGACTGAAGACCTTATTAGAAGAGAACATCTAGACAGAGATGCAGATGACTGATGAGGAGAAGGAGAAGCCAGAAGTCAGCAAAAATCAGAGAAGCAGATACAAGGAGGAAGAAATCACCATCTGTTGGCAGATTATCAGAATGCTGCAGATTCTGGGGGAAAACAAACCTGCTGACGTTTTGATGTTGAGCTTCTAGTTATCCAAAACCATTGAAAAATTCTTGTTATTTACACAAACCAGTGCGTTGCATTTATCATAGCAGCCCTGGCTAACAAAGACAAATTTTTGGAACCAGAAAGTGGGATCCTGCTCTTACAAATACCTAAAAATGTTGGAAGTAGCTTTGGAATTGGGTAATGAGTAGAGACTGGAAGAATTTTGGGGCACTTGATAGAAAAAGCCTAGATGATTGGGAAGAGGGCTATAGAGAAGATTTCTACCATCTTTTCAGAATACATTTATTGTCACGAGCAGAATATGGGTAGAATTTGGATGTTAAAGTTACTTCTGGTGCAGTCTTAGAAAAAAATTATAAGTGTAAAAATAAGTGTGTTATTAGAAACTGTGGTAAAGTGATCTTTCTTATAAAGTGGCAGAGAATTGTATTCTGAAGATGGGTGGAAGGCAGAACTTTTAAATATGTGTAGCAGTTTGAGATTGTTATATGAATCTCAAAAAGAGAAAGATTATGTTTTTAAACTAATTTATTCCTGTGGGTATGATACTCTTTGATTGCATTAAATCTGGCTAAGGGCACTTTGATTAGATTATTTGGTGAGATCGTTTTAGGGTTTTTGATTGGACTAACTCGTGAGAAATGATTAATATTGAGTCTCCAATCTCTTGCTGGATCTGGTAAAAACAGACACAGAAACAGACACAGCAAAAGGAAGCCACCATTTTTAATCCTGACATGTGAGAGAAGACTAGAGGATTGCTTAAGTACAAAGACCCCAAGAGTCTGGACCCATGGAGCAGCTCAAGAGGAGACAGTAAGCATGGAGGGGAAGGCTGAGACATCGGCAGAGATAAGCAGCCATCTTGCCTTGCCATATATCTAGACAACAGAATCAACAGTAGCTGACTTTGGTAAAAAACACCTCTTATAATGCCTCAATTTGGATATTTCACAGCCTTGGAACTGTAAGTTTATACCCCAAATAAATCCCCTTTATGAAAGCCAACCAATTTCTGGTACTTTACTTTGGCAGCCCTTTGGCAAACTAAACACTAAGGACCTTGGATATTTAGGTGAGTAAATTTTCAAGCCAAATGTGAAACGCACATCCTGGTTTCTCTTTGTTGCTTATACTGAAATGCAAGAGGAAAGGGATAAATTGAGGCCTGAACTCTTAAGCACAAAGGAACCAGCAATTTATGATTTGGAAAATCCTCAGCCTGTCTAGATAATATGATCTGGGTCTAAGGCCAGAAGTGGATGTACTTGGGCTCTCACTGAGTTCCTCAGAGGTGAGTCAGAAGATAGCAGGAAGCTACATGAGAGTGTGGCTGAACAGCTGTCTGCTAAAGAGATTAGATGTATGACTCATGGATCCTGTCGGCCATATCAAAGAAAGTCAGGAATGGAAATGCAGTCATCCGAGAAGTATCTGTGAAAGATCCTTTTCTCTGATGGCTTGAACTCCCTTAAATTAAACAAGAAACTGAGAAAGTTATCAAAAATTTTGTATGAGCAGACACGTTGCCAGCTGGGACTGAAAGGTACAGAGACAGGATGAAATGAAGGAAAAATGACTTCAGGGTCAGAACCATGGAAGTAGGGGTCTGGGGAGATTTCCTTAGGCCATGTGATAGGGATTTCTGCCCCAACCCTGGCTGGGGCAGGTCTTTTGTCCAGGTGTGTGGAAAGGGAAAGCTCATCTTGGCATTTGGAAGAGGTAGGCCTTCTGCCCACAGTGTTTATGGAGAGCATTGACTCCATCCCAGTGCTTGGAGCAAGTGATGCCATGGCCATTACCCTGATGCTTGGGGAGGGAGGGCTTAGGTCTTAGTGTTCAGGGAGAGCATGGCCTCTACCCAGCACTTATAAAGAGTGGAGCTGCCACTCTAGCAGACCCAGAGGACAAATCATCAGTCCACAGTTGATTCTCAGAACTTAAAATCTATTGGAGTTTGCCCTGCTGGGTTTCAAAGTAAAACTCCGTTTTACTTCCAATTTCTTCCTTTTGGAGTGGGAATACCTATCTTATGCTTATCCCACCATTGTATCTTTGAAGGAATTAATCTGTTTTCTAGGTTTCTTAGGAATGATGCTCCAGTACCTGCAGAGAGAAATTTTGCCCCAGGACTGGTCACACCTATAACAAATTTTGATGAAACTTTATACTTAAGGCTGTTGGTGGAATGACTTAAGGCTTGTGGGATGTTTGGATGGAATGAATTTATTTTCCATGTGGGAAGACCATGTCTTTATAGCTTCCAGAGGGCAGACTGTTGGAGATTAAATCATGTCCCCCACTAAACATATTTTCAATTCTTAATCTGTTTTCCTGTACATGTGAACACATTTGTAAAAGGACCTTTTAAGATGTTATTATTAATTAAGGATCTTTAAAGATCCTGTTCAGATGAGGCCAAGCCCACTCAATTGGGACAGATTAGTCTCTTCAACAAATGGTGCTTGGAGAACTGGATATCCATATCCAAAACAATGAGAGAGGATCACCATCTCATGCCCTATACAAAATTGATTCAAGATGGATCAGAAATCTAAATATAAGAGCCAAGACTATAAAGCTCCTAGAAGATAATGTAGGGAAGCATCTATAAGATCTTGTAGTAGGAAATGGTGTCATAAACTTTACACCCAAATGCTTGTTAGGAATGAATAATTTTAGACCCCATCCTGGACCTACTAAATCAAGGCCGGCCTTTTTTAACAAGATCCCCAGGAGATTCATATCCACACTAAATTTGGAACGTGCTGGATTAGAGAAAAGAGACTTAATGAGGAAGGTAACTTTGGAAGATATTTAAATTTACCGTCTTTATATAGTGAAAAGGGACTGGGTGAACAGACAAATAGTATGAAAAAAATCCATAAATTATATGTAGAGAATGCTTTTTTCATGCCATAACAATCAAGTGTTCTACTCTTTTGTTACATCAATTGTATTTTGTATTGAATCCAATATGTTATCTTTATATCTTAAATATTCCTAAGCAATTTTCCACCTATTTCTTGCTGGATTTCTCCTACTATATTATTTCATAATAGATCCAAATCAATGGCATATTACCAAGAATTTATGTAGTTTCTCAAAGTTTGCAGTGAGCAATACTAACTCTATATACTGTTAATGGGCAAAAAAATGTTTTGAGGTCAAGTATTTTTTGAAAAACAATGAGTTAAAATTGAACTTTTAAAAAATATATAGATATTTTGGGTGGAGGGCAATTACAGACCTTTTCAAAGCCCTTTTTTAAATTCGAGGTATTACGAATAACATTTCCTAATTTTTTTAATGGAGCAACATTTATCACTAGCATTCTTTTGAACACATCTCAGGGAGGTATTCCTTTGTGGAACATACAACTTGGAACTTTCCTACTTCTTCCTTCTTAGCTATGTGTCTAGAATTTTAGTCCTTTACCAAATCTATTTCTTACAATACTTTGTTTAGTCACTTTCTTAAAACTTTGTACACCAGATTAATATTTAAATCTGAATGGAAACTTGTAGAGAGATACTAAAGGCTGACCAAGTTGTAGGTCATTTCTGTTTACTGCTGTTAACGACCATGATATATCTGGGGGAAATGGAATGCCGAAATGAGAACTGAAACTTTATACATGTGCTTGGCGAAATTTTGAGATTTAACTAAGCAACGTCTCTCACTGGGTGCAATGGCTTGCTTTAATTTATTGAAACAGGGGAGCTTTTATGAACTCCATAAGATTTAACTTCTTATATTTTCCATGTATATTGTGACTAAAACAAGTTACCTGCATTTTATGTGGATGTCTTTAATGTCTTAAAACCATCTCCGTTTATGAAAAGTTTGTAACAAAAGAAATCAGATTTAAATTTAATTTTTCCATCTTAGATTAGTACACAGTGCTTATTAGGTGAGCTTTATAATTGGGCTGTGTATAATATAAACTTGTTTATTTCCCTTAATGAAAATAATATAGTATAAAAGAGATTATTGCCTACTAACATATCTTTCAAAGAAAGCATCTATGGACTTAACATTCCAATGTTGGTGTTTATAGGAAATTTCAAAGAGACATACTTTCATCACTTACTAAAACTTTTCTCTTTATCGAAATGTATGGCTTTTAGGATAAGCTTACATATATATGTATGTGCACATGTATGTATACACATATACATAAATATATGCACAAAAGTTATATGCAAGGGCATATAACTCTGGTTTGAATTCTCTGTGTATCATATAAATTTTCTACTGTAGTTAAAAGTAAAACCACTTTGAAAAATGTATAGTCATTGTGAAATGTTTTATTAGAGATAATCAAAAGGGATATGTACACACATACCACACCATACATAAAGTTGTTTTCATCTTTTAAGAGTCTCTGTTAAGATTTTAAAATAAGTTATCTTGTGCTCTCAACAAAATTGCTAATAAAAGCAGTGTGGAATATACTTATTTTTTTTGATAGCAGAGAATAAGGTTTTTCATTTTCTTTGCTTCTTCTGATTTCAAAATCTGACCTCTTTGAAGCATATTTACAATTGTGATGTAGATGATTCAACCTCATTCAGGGTGTTTATTTTCTTGGTGCCAATGGTGCCAGTGGATCAGATCAATCCACCATGCCTTAATTTCATGTGTATTCCTACTTGTTTTTGCTTTTTAATAAAACTTATTCTACATTAAAAGAAATGAAAACAAAACATATCAAATTTGTGAGATACTATTGAAATAATACTTCGGAGGAAAAATAGCTCCCTTAGCTTCCATCTTAGGAAATTGGGAAAATAAAAATAAATTCGGCCAAAAATAATTAGAAGAAAGGGAATAATAAAATCAGAGGGGACATAAATTAAATTAAACATACCAGAAAAATAGAGAAAATAAAGCTTAAATATGGTTCTTTTAGAAGATCAGTGAAACTAATACAACTCTTGCCAGGCTTATCAGGAAAAGAAGAGAGAATATACAAATTATTAATATAAGAAATGAGAGAGGTGACATCAGAGGAGATTCTACAGATATAAAAGACTAATAGGAGAAATTAGAACAACTTTATACCAAAAAAATAGAAAAAAAATAATAAAATGGACAAATTCCTCTAAAGATACAGCAACTAAAGCTCACTCAATGAGAAATAACCAGACTAGCCATCTTTCTATTAGAGAAATTCATATTTAGTTTAAAAATTTACTTCACACAAGGAAAAACTCTAGCCCAATTGACTTCACTGGTGAATTATATCAAACATTTAAGGCAAAACTAACCTCAATTCTATTGAAATTCTTCCAGAATATCGACTAGGAGGGAATACTTCCCAACTGACTCTATGAAAGCATAATTACCCTGATGCTAAAACCAGGAAACTACAGAAAAGAAAAAATAGACCAAAAATACCCATGAATATAGATGTGAAAATTCTAAGCAATAGTTTAGCAAATTGAATTCAACAAAATGCAAAAATGCTAATATATCACGACCAAGTGGGGTTTTAGGAATGCAAAGTTGGCCTAGTATTTGAAAATCAATGTAATTTACTACGAAAATAAACTGAAAAAGAAAATCTTATAATCAACTAAAGTGCAGAAAACATATCTGGAAAAAACTAACATATTTCTCATAAAAACTTATGGCAAACTAGAAAAAGGAAGGAACTTTCTCAAAAATATTGAAGAAAACCCTATATAGCTAACATTATGGTTATTAGTCAAAGACTGAAGGCTTTTCCCATAAGTTTAGGAATAAAATAAGCATACTGCTTTCTCCTATTTAATGTCACACTGGAGGTTATTGCAAATGCAAAAAGGTAAGAAAAAGAATTAAAATGCATCCAGACTGGAGAATAAGAAATAAAACTGTGACAATTCATATATAGCATGAATGTCTTTGTATAACATCAGAAGGAATCTACAAAAAAGCCACTAGAAATAATAAGTGAGTTTATCAAGGTTTGATGAACAAAATCATTATGCAATATTCAAGCACATTTTTATATATTAGCAACAAACCATCAGAAACTGAAATTAATAATTAATATCATTTACAATATAATAAAAATATGAACTACTTAGGTATGATTCTGGTCAAGGTATGAAATATCTGTGCCATGAAAACCTCAAAACATTGTTAAGAGGAATTAATGAGAACATAAATGAATAGAGAAATTTACTATGTTAATGGTTCAGAAGACTCAATAGTATTAAGATATCAATTCTTCTTAAATTGATCTATAGATTCAATACTATCCTACTTATTTTTAATAGAAATTGACAAACTAATTATAAATTTCATATGGAAATGCAAAGGATCTAGAAGATTCAAACATACTTGAAAAAGAACAAAGTTGGAGTTCCAAAGCTACTTGGTTTCAATAGTCATTCAAGCTACTGTAATCTAGGTAGTGTGATATTGGTATCATACAACAAGTAAATCAATGAAATAGAATAAAGCATTCAAAAATCGACCCAAATCTTTATGAAAAACAGATTTTCAACAAAGGTGCAAAGCAATTCAATGAAGAAAGGACAATCTTTTCAACAATTTATTTGGGAACACTTGGTTATTTATATACAATAAAAGTGAACTTCAATCTATATTTCGCACCAAATGCAAAAGTTAACTCAAAATGTATGATAGAACAAATTATAAAACCCAAACATTTTGAAGAAACATTGGAAAAACTTTTGAGTTTTAGTTAGACACAAATGTTTTAGATATCATGCTGAAACAATGATCCATGAAATTTCAAATTAATCAGATATCATTAATATTTTTTTAAAATCTTCTCTTCAGAAAACCCTGTTAAGTAACTGAAGGCAAATTATTTTATTATTAATCCCCTTTAAAATAAGGATAACTAATAAGAAATAGTCACCACCATCCTGAACTGGCAGTATAAAGAGAGAAGAATTGAATATCTACTAAAATACAAAATAGTACAAGGAAGACTAATAAATATTGAGTTATATAAAGAATAAATTTTAATAACTTTGAGGAGGAAGAGAAAATTTGATCTGTTAAGCACAAAAGAATTGTCCCAAGAAGATGGGATTTAATCTGCTCCTTGAAGAGCTAGTGGGATTCCATCTTTGATGATGTGGCCACATCTACTTGGATATGGTTTGTTATGTTGATGGAAATAAGACAAACGCTGGAAATAACTGTGAAATATTGCTAAGGGAGAAGTTTTGGGGGCTTTGACAAGTTTTTGTCAAAATGTATCTCTTTGAGATAGGTTATAGATACCCATATTTTCACAATGGCTGTGTGCTTTCCCACTCTAGAAATAAAAATATTTAGATCTATAAAAAGAGAGAGTGTAGAGCCCATAAATTTGGTGTAAACCATTCTCCTTGCTTTCTAACCTATATTTTTTACATTTTCTCCTTCTAAGGAAAGGAGGCCAACAAAAAGATTTTTATGTTTTACTATTTCTTCCACTGTGCTATTGTAAGGTATTTATTGAGTACCTACTATAGTTTAGAAATGCATCTAGACAATAAAGTTTTGTTTATTCCAATCATCCTCATTAAAAAAAAACATAGAGTTATTATATACTTAATTTATTGATAACAAATCTCAAACTTGGAGAGGTTAAGTAATTTTTCCCAAAAGGTATAAAGATAATAAATACCATGTGAAGACATTGAACTCAATTCTCTGACATTAAAGCCTATATGTTCAAACTGTAGAATACTTTCAAGCATTGTTTGCCTTGGGATGAGAATTGCTTAAACATATAATTCTGAGTAGAGGTAGTGGTAGGGACATTGATACATAGAATACATTTTAGATTATGGGACACTTCCATGACTTTTCCATCTCCAAATAGGAAAAACAAAATTCCAAACATTCATTAGTATGATAGAACTGCAGTTGAAAGGGATAAGCCTTAAAAATACTAAATAAAATACAAATTTTTTAAATAAAAAAATTAAAATTTGGGATAATAAAAAACAATGAAAAATATTAAATTTTTTTTGACATTTTGCTTTTCATCACTGTAAGATCTGTTGCCCTACATGTACAGTGACATTTTCTTCCATTTATTCCCCCAGTGTCTTACTTTTTTTTTTTTTTTTCATTTGGTCCTCAAAGAAGTTTTAGGTTACAGAGTAGTCACATTCTGAATAGAGGGGACTCACATATACCCAACATCCTCCCCCTTTCCCCCTTTCCCCTATTAATAACATTTCATATATGGAAGGTATGTTTGTAACAGAAATATTTTAATTTTTTTTGTATTTTATTTCATATTTTTAAAACTATCATTACTATTTCATTTTCTTATTAATTGTATTTGGCTATTTTATTGGCTTCATTTTTGAAGAAGTTTTCAATCACAGAAGAGTTACAACTGTGGCAGGGGAGGCTCATTGATGTGGGGTGTCAGTTATAGGAGATATATGGGAGGAAGCTCACTTGGGCATATATATGAGGCATGTAAATGTGTTCAAATGTTCATAGGGTATTGTCCCGGTGTGCGGCAGATTCACACAATAACCAAAGGAATATCAAATCCCCATCTTGGGGATCTCTGCCACAATCTCTAATGAATCAGCAGGAATCCCCGGAGGACAGGGGCAATGACTAGTGAAGGATAGTCCATTGACAGGCCCTTGATATCGATGACTGTGCGTATGAACCTTTACTTTTGAAATTGAAACTTAGCTTAGCGTTGTGGGGTGCCTATGTTTTGCCTCCTGGGAGTCTCCTTGTTGTACAAATGTGGCCTCTCACTAAGCCAAACTCAGTGTTCTAGTCAGGGTTCTCTCGGGAAACAGAATCAACATGAGATCTCTGTTAAAAATATAAGATTTTATAAGAGTCTCTCACGTGACCGTGGGGATACACAAGTCCAGGTTCCGCTGGCAGGCTGCAAGCCAGGGGCTCTGATGAAAGACTGATGAAGGGTCCTCGATGAGTTTGCTCCGATGAAAGACTGATGAAGG
>PVKH010024765.1:0-13557 GCA_004027955.1 Chaetophractus vellerosus
GCTCCATTCGCGGGCGACCTGCCCTGCCCGTGGCGGCTTTTGCCCTGTCCGTGGCAGCTTTTTGCCCTGCCCACGGCGGCTCTGGCCCGCCCATGGCGGCTTGCCATTCTCAAGGCGGTCTGCCCGCTAGGAGAGGTCCCCGGGAACCGAACCCAGGACCTCCCATGTGGTATGCCGGCGCCCTATCCACTGGGCTATCGAGCCGGCCCCGATATCATATTCTTGAAATCTAAATAAACAACAGTATTACTAAATCTCAGTGATGCCAGCTCCTATAGTCCCCAAATCACAAAGAAATTAAAATAAAAGGGACTAAAAACTACTGGAAAGGTCAAGGAATGCTGAATTCAGAACTCTGCTCTACAGGCTGTTTTCCCAGAGGAAGATCACCCTACATCCATTTGGGTAGTTCTTTTTCTAATATTTTATTTTATTTTATTTTTCTTAGGAGTTATGGGGGATTGAACTTCATACATATGAAGCAGGTGCTCCACCACTGAGCTACACCAGCTCCCCTGAGTAATTCTTTTTAAGAGAACCTCCAACATATAATAATCATTTGTCATATGGTTTTGCATATGATGTTTATGTTATTTACCTTTATATGTGTATGTATTATTTCCTTAACTATATTGTAAGTTCTAGAAGGCAGGGATAGTATTTTACACCTATAGTTTCTGGATCATTTAATACAGTGCTGTACATACAGGTGTTCAATAAATATTTGCTACTGAATTAATTATGTATATTGTATATGTGTGTAAGGCACACTGTTTGGTACAATGTCGGATACAAAGTTTTTGTGCTGAAAACTGCTGTTTTCAAGGAGCTTTCACCAGTTTTGTGGATATAAGTAAATAACACATGAGAGATTCATAGTATGAATATTATATAACATCCAATAAACAGTACTAAAAATGTAGCATAGCAATATGTGATTGATGTCCAGATGAGTAATAAAGTTGGTGAGAGCTCAAGAAGTGTTATAATTTATTGTTCATTTCTTTTGATAAGTCCTTTGCTCACAAAGAAATTTCTTTGAGTAAAAAATATACATTCCTTGAAGATCGGCACAATATCTATCCTACCATGCCCCTATTAAAAAAGGTAGTCTATATTTGATATTTTCCCTTCCTCTCCTGTCATTCTCTCATCAATGTCACTAATGGTCTGCATTTGCCAAGACCAGGAAAGAACGTCTAGATGAGAATCTGACTCCATCTCTCAGCATGACTTAACTGATAACTCCCTCTTTCTTGAATCACTATCTTCCCTTAGTTTCTATCAAATCCTGGTTTTCCTTTTATGTCAATGGCCAAATTTTTCTCAGTCTCCATTGCTGTACCCTTCTGTTCCCCCTGACCTTCAAAACCTGGAAACTTGGTCTTTGAGCCTTGTTGCTTCACTGTTTACATTCACTCTTTAGGTGATCTTGTTCAGTTCCATGGTTTTAAATACTATCTATTTGCTGATGATTCCAAAAACCTATACCTATATAACCCAAAGCTTTCCCCTGAATTTCAAACTCCATATCTAAAATCTCTTGTGGTTTAGTAGATACATTTAAATGAAAATTTATTTTAGAAGAACTTTAGATTTATAGAAAAATTGCAAATATAGTAGAGAGCGCTCTCACATACCCCACAACTAGTTTCCCCTGTTATTAGCCTCTTACATTAGTGTGCTACATTTGTCACAATTCATGAAGAACTCTTGATACGTTATTAACTGAAGTCCATGCTTTATTCAGATTTTTTCAGTTTTGACATTTAGTAGATATTTTAACTATATACCAAAACATAACTCCTGATTTACAGGATCCCCAATCTTGTATCTCTTCTAGTATTCCTCTTTTCAGAAATGCCATCATTATTTTGCTCAAGTCAAAACTTTGGAGTCATCATTGGCTGATATCTCCTTTTTCTCACATTCTACATCAAAACCATTAGCAAGACATTAAAAATATATGCTATATCATATCATTTCTCATATTCTCCACTGCTACCACCTAAACCTCCGATACCACTCATAAATTCTATAGAAATTGCTTCCTAACTGGTTTCCCTATTTCCACTCATGACCCTGACAATCTATTTGCTACAGAACTGCCAGAATTATCCTTCTAAAATGTGAGCCAGATAATGTCACTGCCCAGGATGAAATCTTCCATTGACTTCTGATCACATTTAAAGTAAAATCTTAAATCCTTCCCATAGCTTCCAAGGTCTTACATGCCCTGTCTCCTGACTCCTCACTGAAATCACCTCCCACTATTCTCCCTTTCACTCACTAGGCCCAGTCTTACGGAGCCCCTGCTCTTCCTGGAGCATGCTAGGATATCTTCTACTCAAGAGCCTTGGCATTTGTTGCTTCCTTTCCTTAGAAGGCTCTTTCTCCAGATATTTGCAAGACTCCCTTCCTCACTGCTCAGATTAGAACTCTGCTCAAAGGTCACCTCCTGGGAGATGCCTTCCCTTACCACCTTATCTAAAATAGAACTCCATCATCACCTATCATTTCTCTCTGCTTTATTTTTCCTGATAGCACTTGTCAACATCTGTTATATAATTGTTTATCTACATGCTATTTTCTGGGTGCCCCACCTTATCTTATTCACTGATAAGATACCCCACTATCTGGAACAGTACTTGGCCAAACTATATACTCATTAAGCACAGTATTAGTTGAACAAAAGAATTTTTAAATCTACTTTTATGCTTTCCACTTGCAAATCTGAGCAGATAGAGACTGTGTCAGCAGTAGAATGACCTGGATGATAATATAGATGATAAGAGAATTTCAGTTTAAAGAATTGCATCCAAATATAGAATTTTATGGGCAGTATGTGGGAAGAGGGGATCAAGCAAGACAGCAGAGTTCAAGTGAGTGGGCAGAGAGGGAATCAAGAAGAAAAAATCAATTTGGAGAACTTTAAAATCATGAACTGAATTTTAAACTTTATAGTAACCTATACCTGATGCCAGAGAAGTAAAGAAGATGTAGAAGATTTGGATGATTTTGGGATGCAGTTGCCATTGTAGTTATTAGAATCAAGAGAATCTTTTAAGTACCTAATTGATATATAATGTTCTTCTGGATAGCTACAAAAAGCAAGTAAAACCAATATACTTAGTAGAATAGCAAAATGAGGTGGAATTACTAAATTAAGGTGGGGAAGGATTAAAGAAAATTAGACCAAGCTAACAAAAGGTAGAAGGGTTAAAGCAAAACTACAAAAATCAAGATAAATAGAAAATTAGACCAGCCATATAAAGTATCATCACAAATTCAAACAGACTAAATTACATTAATAAAATACAAAGAAACTCAGCTTGCTTTTTAAAAAAGTTATGGGGAATGGCTATAGCTCAGTGGTCGAGTGCCTGCTTCTCATGTACGAGGTCCTGGGTTCAATCCCTGGTACCTCCTAAAAAAAAAAGTTATATGCTTGTAATGGTTTCAGAGTTTTATTTAATCGTGAATTCTAAAAATACAGATTGGATTATTCTTGTAAACTAATCTGTTCATCTGGGCATGATTGAGTTATGAGTAGGGCGTTAACTGCCACGTCAGTGAGACATTGAGCCCCACCCCTTGGTGGGCGTGGTCTCAAGTATAAAAGGCTAGACAAGAGGCAGCAGAGCAAGCAGATTGAGAAAAGCAGATTGGGAAAAGCAGATTGAGAGAAGAGATTTAGAGAAGCAGATTTGAGAAGCAGTTCTGATGTTGGAGTGAGCCGATCGCCAGATAGTCTACAGCTGGCCTTGTGGAGAGACGCAACGTAGAAAGCCTCATGGTCTACAGCTGAACTCATGAAGGAAACAGAAGCTAAGCCCTGAGAGAAACGCAGCCCCGGGAACAAAGGAATCCAGAAGCCTGAACCCTGGAGACGTTGGCAGCCATCTTGCTCCAACACGTGGACTTTGGTATGGGAAGAAATTTATGCTTTGTGGCCTGGTAACTGTAAGCTTCTACCCCAAATAAATACCCTTTATAGAGACTGACCAATCTTTGGTGTATTTCAAAAGGCACGCCTGTGGCTGACCAAAACAATGCTTTTTACAATATGCGCAACTAACAAAATTTCATAGATGTGTTGAAAATACATGGATGGAAAAGACAAGGAAAAAATAATGAAGAAAACAGGACTTGCAACAGTCAAGTCAAAAGCTTTAATGGGGCTAAAACAGATATTTATATTGACAAAAGAGAATTTATTAAGCTATTATAGTGATTCTTTACTCATTGAGCAACATAGCTTTAAAATCATGAAGTTAAAACCTAGATTTTTTTTTCTGACATCTAGGAGAATTTGACAAGCCAACTACAAATAGCAAAATAAGTTCTTAAAAAAAATTAAGAGATGAATGAATAAGAAATAGGTAAAAGAAACCTATTGCAACTTTGTATCAATAAATTTGAAAATACAGACATGATTATTTGGAAATGTCTTTTTAGGAAAACATGAATAAACCAGTAAGTACAAAAAAAATGGAAAATGTAGTCACAGAATACTCCAAGTTAAGTTGATGTCATAATAAGTAAATTCTATGAGATCTTTCTCTAGTTGTGGATGATATAATATATTTTTTTGTATTTAGCTGTTTCAGAGACTAGAAAAAATGTGCAAAGATTCTCAGTTCTACAAAGCTAGCATAATCTTGATAAAATTAGGCAAAGAGGGGGCCGGCTCGATAGCCCAGTGGATAGGGCGCCGGCATACCACATGGGAGGCCCCGGGTTTGGTTCCCGGGGTCCTCCCCTAGCGGGCAGACCGCCTTGAGAGTGGCAAGCCGCCATGGGCGGGCCAGAGCCGCCGTGGGCAGGGCAAAAAGCTGCCACGGACAGGCAAAAGCCACCACGGGCAGGGCAGGTAGCCCGTGAATGGAGCACACCAGCCACCCGCGAACTGAAAGCCGGTCCGTGAATGGAAGCGGAAGCTGCCCACAAGCGGGGAAAGCCACGCCTGCGCAGTGACCAGTCTCGGCGCGTCGCCACAGCGGGGGGGAGGGGAGATATGTAATAAAATAAATAAATCTTTAAAAAAAAAAATTAGGCAAAGACACCACCAAAGGAAAATCATAAACATAGATGCAAAAATGCTAAATAAATACTAGCAAATCAAATCTAGCAGTCAATTAAAAGAATAGTGTGCAGGGAGATATATTATGAAATCTACTAGTATAATTCACTATACTAATAGATAAAAGCAGAAAAAATAGCATAATTATTTCAATAGATGCTAAAGAAGCATTTAATAAAATTCAACAACCAGTCCTTCAAAACATTTAGTAATCTAGGAATAGAAGGAAACTCCTTCAACTTAATAAATAAACACTCAGTGTCATACTTAAAGGTGAAAGACCGTGAGACAAGGATGCTGAGTATCAGTATTCCTAGTCAATATTTTATTATGGACCCTAGCCATGGCGATAAAATAAGAAAAACAAACTAAATTTATAAATGGAAGTGAAAACTTAATATTTAAAAATAATATGGGAACAAGCTGTGGCTCAATTGGCAGGGCTCTGGTTTACCACGTGGGAGGCCCCGGGTTCGGTTTCCGGGGCCTCCTGGAGAAGGCAGGCCGCCGCGAGCAGGCAAGCCGCCGTGTGGTGAGCTGACTTGCTGGGATGCTGCAGCAGGGGGAGACAAGCAGACACAGAAAAATGCAAAGCAAATGAACACAGCAAGCACAAGCAGCAAGGGGGGGTGGGGGATATATAAATAAATAAAAATAAATCTTAAAAAAAAATAAAGATAATATGATTGCCTGACTACCTACAAAACCTATGAGAATCCACTGAGAAACTTTCAGATACAAAAAGCACAGTAGGATAACCAGTTATAAGTAAAACACAAAAATGACAGCAATGGCAATAACCACAATACATTAAATAAATTAGAAGTTTTAATGAGAAAAGGAATTGTATTCAATAGGCAAACAAAAAAAAAAGAGAATATTTAGGAATAAACATAACAATAAATGTGTGTGCTTATATTTCCTACAAAGGGAATCTCTAAAACTAACTCAGGGACATGAAGAATATCTGAATAAATGGAGCCTTACTTTGGCTATTAGACAGGAAGTGAGATTATTATGAAGATGCTAATTCTTTCCAAAATGATCTATAAATTTAATGCAATTTTAAATAAAATCCTAATGGGTTTTTAATTATTTATGCATAAGTTGATTCTAAGGTTTATTTATTTGTGGGAGAACAGCCAGAGATATTTTTAAAAAGAAGAATGATGGTGGGGGGGAAACTTACCCTCTGAAATATCAACATTTATTTTAAATCTAAAATAACTAAAACTGGCATAGGAATAAAGAATGAAACAGAATAAATTCTAGAAAGTCAGTTCATAGTAGTAATTTATCATTTGATAAAGATTAAATTTCAAATTCATAGAAGGTGAAGTAAAGATTTAAATATTAAAAACAAAACTATAAAAATACCAGGAAAAAAACCTAGGAGGATAATTTTTTAATGTTTGGGTATGGAAGGCTCCACTCTGCAAGACACTACTCCAGAAGCCATAAAGAAAAGAATCTTAGATTTGGTCACTGAAAAAAATTTAACTTTTCTGTTTAGTGGAAGATACCATAATTGAAAGATGACTAAGAGAAGCATATAATGATACAAATAACAAGGGCCAACCAACACTAATAAAGTGTCTCTATTTGCGGGCCTGCTATAAGAAATACCACCGATTGGTTGATTTAAACAACAGGAATTTATTGTCTCACAGTTCTGGAGGCTAGAACCAAAATCCAGGTGTGAGCAGGATCATACTTTCTTGGAAGTCTGTAGGCTCTGGTGGAGTCTTACTAGCAACCTGGAACTCAGTCTCTGCCTCTGTCACATAGCCGGCTTTCCGTATATCTCTCCCTGTGGACCCCAGTCATATTGGATTAAGGCCCACCTTGATTCAGTTTGGCCTAAATTGCTGCTTAAGGATCTTCTAAGATCCTATATACAAATGAGTTCACATTCACAGGATTGGGAGTTAGGACTTGAACATGTCTCTGTGAGGGGACATGATTCAATTAATAACACATGGCACATATGTGCCAAGAACTATGCTAAGCATTTTATATAAATTATCTAATTACTATTGAAAGACATTATTATTATCATTTCATTTCAACAGATAAGGAACTGAGGCTTAGAAAGATCATATATATATATACTAAAAGGGGTAATATGGGCACTCCTAGAGGGCATTTGTTTTTAGTTGTTTAGCACCCCCATTGTCTGGTCCCATTATTCTCTGGACAAGTGAACCAAGTCAACAAATTACAGTCTTTCTGCAGCACGTTTGGGTTTGGAGCTAGAGAAGAATGGACTTTTCTTCGGGTTTAAAAAGCTGGAACGATGTGGATCTGAGGCTTTCTGTGGCCATCAATGTTCTGGCTACATAAAGAAAGCTTAACACCAGAAGGATAGAATAAAGGCAGAGAAGGCAGAGAAGAAAAATAAATGGAGAAAATGTTTTGATGTTATCATTTGGATCCTTGGATCCAATTGCACCTGAGTTTAGATCTACTCTGGCAATGGGAGTTAAGGAGTTCCCTCTTTTCTTAAGCTAGTTTGGATGGGTAGTCTGCTCCTTACAACCCCACCTATTGTGACTAGACTAATACAATATCCATAATACATGAAGAGTCGTCCTACTAATTAATGAGGAAGAATACAAACAAATCAATAGTAAAATGAATAAAGCATGTGATTAGAGACTCAATGAAGAAACACAAATGCAAGTTAAACCTGGAAGTCCTCTTTGGCGGGTGTGGTTGGCTAAGCCTCTCTGTGGTGGAGGACCTGGTACTACTTGTATCTGCTCCCCCTGAGGTCTCCCCACCGGTAAGAAGCACACAGGACATCCATAGTTAGTGTTCAGCAGCTATGCGGGCGTGCAGGTTGTTTTAAACGAGTCCTTTTATACCTATTATTTTGACCCCTTATTTGGTTCTCAGAAACACTCTTCCTCAAATATGGAGCTAGAAAAGATGAGAAATCATTAATGGTATATTGTTTCTGAAATATAAGAAACTGAAAAAAGTTTTCCCCGGTTGCTTGGCTTCTGTGAGCATTGTGTGGGCGTGGGGGCTTAAGTGTGCTAACACTGGCGTTTTGGTCATTAACTGGCTCCTTCTCACAAAATCTTCAACTGCCCTCCCACGTGGCTTTCCACAGAGCGGGTAATGAAGCTGACAGCTCCAATCGGCACGTTTTTTTCTTCCTTAATGCATGGTTTCTTTGGAACAGAATCAATTACAGAGTTTTATTTTATTCTATCCCTACAAATCCGTTGTGGGATGATGCTTCTTTGGTGCTGAAAAAAGTTCCTGGATGAGGGATTGATGTATAGTAGAGAAAGAAATGTCATCACCAAGTATGTGACACAGATGGGGACTTGTGAAAATTCAATGCAAATGTTTATTGAGGGCTACTCTGTGCTCAGCATTGTGGAGGATTAAAAAATGAATAGAAAACATTATTCTTGCTCTCAAAAAGCTCTCAATCTCGTTTGGGAGATAAGATAGATACAAAGATTGATAGATATGAAATGAGTTGGGAAATTATAAAAACCAGGAAGTACCATTAAGCATTCAGATGAGATATCAATGGTGTCTTGCAGAATTGGGGAAGGCTTTGTGGAAGATGGGAGACGGGGGAAAAACTGGTTGGTGAGTAAGATATTTTCCATATGAAAAGAAGAACTACCAATAGGAAGCCTCTATTATGTGCCAGACACTACATATAGTTTTGCTAACCCTCTAACATCAAAAGATATACATAGTATTCCTAATCTATCTGACAACATCCTCTTTTATTTATGAAGACATTGGTCTCAGAAGTTGTCTTAGTTTGCCAGGCTGCTCTGACAAATACTGCACAAAGGATTGGCTTAAACAATTTGTTCATGGTCTGGAAAGCTAGAAGTCCAAAACCAAGGCATCAGCAAGTCTCTATCTTTCCCCAAAGTCTGTGGCATTCTGGTGCTGGCTTGCTGCAATCCTTGGGGTTGTTTTCATCTTCCCCTCCCGTCACGTGGCAATCTCTTTCTCCTTGTGTCTGCTTTTCTGGGTTCCTCTGACATTTGCCTTCTGGCTCCTTCCTTTGACTTTCTCTGACTTCTGACTTCTGGATGCTTCTCTGTATAAGGCTTTCAGTAGTACACATTAAGACCTACCCCAATTCAGTTGGCCACCTTAACTAAAAATAACAGTTTCAAAATGTCCTGTTTACAAATGCTTTCAGACCCATAGGGATGTGGATAAAGACTAAGAACTTGTCTTTGCTGAGGTACATAATTCAGTTTACCATAGAGATGTTTGACATGTTAATGGGTCTAAAGCATCTAGTAGCCTATACAGCCTCTGTGAAAATTAGAAATTAGTGCCTCCTCCGATTTGTACAGCCCCCTGGATGCATGACTTGGAAAGCATAAGCCCTCTTTGAATGAGAGGAATAGTGCCCTTCCTTCTGGTCAAAGCAACACTGCCAGAACACTTAGCTTTGTGGACCAGGGGCTGGATTTTATTTCCCACTTGTCCCCTTGGGTGGCTCCCTATTGTCCAACCAGTACAAATGTATATTATAGCAGTTCAGTATGAGACATCCAGAGGTGGTACCTAGTGGCCAGTCACTTAGCCTTCAAGTCTTAGCTTAAATACCATTTCCTTGGAACCTCTCCTTTCCCACACTCTCTAAGGTGGCACTTCTTTCTCAGAACTTTTCATTATATCACTCTATTTTTTTCCTTTATGAAACTTATCAAAATCTATAATTATCTCAAATGTCTTTGCTTATTGTCTGCTTTTTCCACTAAAATTTCAGCTTCATGAGTGCAAGGACATAATCAGGGTGCCCAACGATAGCCAAATGTTTCAGTCAGAGAGGGTTGGTGACAAAAAACAGAAACCTATACCTAAGAACTTAAGCAAAGAGGTGGTTTAAATTGAGAAATCCAGGGGAAGAAACCCTACTGTATGAAGTCCAACTGGGTCTCTTAGGAACTGTCTACAATTTTTTTTCTCCTCATAATTCCAAATTCTTGTAAGGAAATCTAACTGGCTCATCTCATCCTATAGATTGTTATCCTGGCTGAGACATTAATCTTTGACCAAATAAGCTAAAGTGAGGGCCCACCTAGTATGAAATTGGCTCCTTAGTGCACTCTTTCAGTAGGAAGTAGGTTGGAATTGATATCCTTAAAGGGAATATAGTTAGGGAAGCAAAGCTTGCCAGATGGCAGACTGTGGTAGATTAAATCATATACCCTAACAAAAGACATAATCTTAACCCACGTTCCTGTGGGTGTTAACCCTTTTGTGAATAGGACCCTTTGAAGTGGGGTTACCAGTTAAGGAGTGAACTTATTTATGAGCAGGACCTTCTAAGATCCTATTTAGGGATGGCCAAACAGAATCTGGTTAGACTATGATCTATATTACTGGAGGCCTTATAAAGAGAAGGAAGAAGCCAGGAGTCTGTGAAAACCAGAAGAGCAGACACAAGGAGAGAGAGATCGCCATGGGACAGGAGGCAAAGATGCAATCCAAGAAACCCCAAAGATTGTGGCAACCAGAATGCTACAGACTTCAGGGAGAAAGCATGGCTTGCCTATGCCTTGATTTTGGACTTCTAGCCTCCAAAACTGTGAGCCAATAAATGGCTATTGTTTAAGGCATCCCATTGCATGGTATTTGTCATAGCAGCTCTGGCAAACTATAACAGTTGCCATCTCTGTTCACTGATAGGATAAAGCTGAAGAAGGAGGAGAGGGAGCAGATAATTTGTGGAGCTTGGTTTAGAGGTAACAATCTCAGAAGCACATTTTATTTTTGTTTGTTTCTTTCCTTTTCAAAAACATATTTTGGACACTTGTTCCTTTGGGTCAAGTATGAAGCAGTTTAAGAAATGGACTAGAAACAATGACAATCCATTAGCAATGAACTCCCATAATGCCCAGTTCCACTAAATGGAACCTGAATACCTTGGACAATAAGGAGTAGAGCAGAAAAATTTCTAAGACTACTAAGGACACGTCAAAAGGGTGTAAAATAAGTTTGAAAGGGCTCCTCATGATTAAATTTGGGATAATTTTAGCACAAAAATAGGACTGCAATGGATTGAGACACATCAAATATACAAAAATCCATGAGCTGATAGCGATACTACAAAACTTTTTTTAAATAACTACATTTAGAGTTTGCTAGGGAATCAACTTATTAATTGGATTTAAATAAAGGGAAAGAATTAAGTATTTATCCTGCCTTTCCAAACATGAGGAAAATTCTCTACAGAGGAATCACAGTTAATATATGCCAAAGGAATGGGGAAAAAAAACCCTAGAATATCACCAATATTAACCTCTAATGGAATAATTCTAGGTACTCATCATCAATATCTGCTAAAAATACTAGGTGAAATGTTGATGGGGAGCTTTATAATGGATGGATTAGGCTAACACTCTTTGAACTCACTGATCAATTTTAACATGAGTTAGATATTTTGTGCTTCCTGAAATGAAGGAAAAGAAAGTTCACAGCAACACCTATGAAGTATTCTTGAACAAAATAAAACAAAACAAAACAACACACCTCATTCTCATCAAGCTTCTAGATTTTGCTACCAGTTTACAGAAAATATGGGGACCAGAGGAACATGTAGAAGGACACCATGAAGATATAATCTGCCAAGTTTAGAATGTAAAATTATATAGAACACATGACCATCTAATTATTTAGTCATAACTAAATACAGTATATGGATCTTGATTAGATTCTGATTCAAACAAAGGAAAATTTTTGAGGCATTGTGGAAATGTGAACATGCCTAGACATTGGGCGATATTAAGGAATTATTTATTTTGTTGGGTGTAATAGTGTTGTTGTGATCATATTTTTCAAAATGTCTTTAACTGAATTAGAATTACACACTAAAATAAGTATAAGTGAAATGATATGTCTGGGATTTGCTTTTTAAATATTCCAGTAAAAAGAAAAAAAAAAGTGGAGGTGGAGGATAGATCAGAAAGAGGATAGAGAATTGAATGATGGATGTGTGGGGGCTTATTATACTCTATTTTTATGAATTTGCCATCACAACTTTTTTTTTTAAATACAGCTCTGATTTCTCCTCTATGAAGTATTCCCTGCTACGGAGCAGGGTTATGCACTTCATTCTTTATCTCAAAGTATCTTTGGTGAAAAGTAACCCAAGCCTCTCAGCGGTTTTCCAGAATAAAGAAAAAGTATCTATCCATGCTTGTTCCACATGAGGAGGAATTTTGCTAGGTCAAGAATCTTGCAGAGCCTGGGATACTGGGGGTTAACAGCCTGTCCCTGGCTGTCCTGGCCCCACAGCTGCCAGCAATTAGGCTAGATGGCAGTCCCCTTAGGAAAGTCCTGCTGCCTGATTAGGACTAATTGCTAGTCAGCAGCTAAGTCCCTGATCAATAGAAATGGAAATCCATTAGGGAAAGTCTGGGTAGGGAGAAGTCAGAGACTGAGCTGGGTGAGTATGCATGTACATCCATATGCAGGGATATTAAACAGTTCACCCAGCACCGCTGAGTGCCCCAGCTGCACCCCACCTCGCCGTGTGGCTGGAAAAGGACACTCCGAAACACTCTCTTGGTTTCTTTTTGACCTCAAAAGAGAATAATCTTTCCCCCCGATTTTGGTGTATAACTGAAAAAAGCCTCTTTCTGCCAAGACAGGCATTATGACAATTGTTTCCTTGAAATACAAACAATGTGTCACGGGAGTGGGGCTGAGGGTAAGGTTGATGCTGCCTGGGAAGATCTGGAAAGGCTTCTTGCAGATGTGGGCTTTTAGCTGAGCTTAGGAGTTTCTGTAATAAAGTAGACCCAGCCCAGAGACTCATTGGCAACGACCAGAAAAACTTACTTTTGATCCTTGCCAGTTAGAAATTTGTAATTGGGCACCAGACAGGACTGCATGGGAATGATTTCTGCCGACTATTTGCCAGGTTCTGGGAATACAAAGGGTGAGTCAGATATGGTCCTTGCCCTTAAGGAATTATATGCTATTTGAAAGTTCAAATACAGAAAGGACATGGCAGAGGGACTATTCAAACTGCTCTGAGAGCAAAGTAAGGAGGATTTTTAACCCTGCCACCACCAAATTTTCTCATTTATTTGAATACTTTGTTAAAAATAAACATGCATTACCACACAAGGGATTTTGCATTTTAACCGAAGATTATGTCAAAACTCAAAGAAATTATAATGAAGTATGGATTGTACTATTTGAGAAAATACATTTATGAGCTTACTTTGGGATAAGTTTCACAAGTAGGACACAAGTCACGTAAAAAGTTTTCAGGAACTAAAAGTTCCTCTATAGATAAAGATAAGATAAACTCAAAGTATGAATTTGCTTCTTCAGAAATAAGATGCTTAGGGGCCCGGCTAGATAGCTCAGTGGATAAAGAGCTCGCTGGGAAACCACATGGGAGGCCCTGGGTTCGGTTCCCGGGGACCTCTCCTAGCGGGCAGACCGCCTTGAGAATGGCAAGC
>PVKH010024766.1:0-13644 GCA_004027955.1 Chaetophractus vellerosus
TCTGTTCTTCCAGAGGCACAGTCTGACTCTGCCCAGAGCAAGACGCTGACTGGGGTCGGGGGATTTGTGCTGGGGCTCGTCACCCTTGGAGTGGGCGTCTTCATGCATAAGAGGAGCAAGAAAGGTACGCGGCCCTGGAAGGTGGTGAGACTTGGCTTTCCCCTGCCTCCCTTTCCCATCTTCTGTGGTTAGAGTCTGAGCTGGAAAAGCAACCGCAGAGAGTTCTGGAGACCACATAAATCAGATGGTCAAGAGCTAAACTGGCCTGTAGGGAGCTAGGAATCTCCAGGCTGGGATCTTCTCCCACCTGATGCATGAGCTGTCCTGTTACTCAGCTTCATGCCAGGGGCTCGGTTTTGATGGGTCCACCTACCAGAAGCCTCTGCCTTAATTCCCTGTGGCAAGATGAAGGCAATGCTGAATGGGGTGGGAAAGTTTATCTAAAGTGCCTAAAGTGTTCATAATGGCTGAATATATCTCCTTCCCTCTTTTCATTTTAGTTCAATGAGGACCCCTATAAACAGGTAATATTCCTGCCTCATTTTCCTTGAGTGGGTGGGTTGCAGCAGATGTCACTATTTTCATTGCCTTGTGAATGTAGGGCACCTACTAGGAAGAGAGTCTTGGGGTGTGAACTTCTCTTTCAACCTCAGCCCTTGTGTGAATGTAAGGAAAGAGGAATCCTTGGCTCCATTTATGAAGGAAGCCTAGAAACACTGTTTTATCAGGCCCAGACAGTCTCTCACCATAAATATTTTTTCCTGGGAATCCTTGGCTCCATTTATGAAGGAAGCCTAGAAACACTGTTTTATCAGGCCCAGACAGTCTCTCACCATAAATATTTTTTCCTGGGACTTAGAGGAAGAGATGCCAATAAACCAGGTATGTTTTCCTTTCCCCCCACAGGGTTCCTGATCTGACCTGAAGGACTGTATGTGCCTTGGAGCAAATATATCTCTGTTTCTTTAGGCCCAGAAGGCTTCCCAAGAGGATGATACTGCCAACTAACCAAGTTCCCTTTTTCTTAGCTCATAAATAATCAAAATCCAACATGATGGTCTGTTTTGTTTTATGAATATGTACCAAGGCATCTCTGCCATTGTTTTTTTTCCAATATCATTTTATTATATTAATAATCTTCCCATTTAGCCAAATGTCCATCAAGTATAAGGTATGTCAGCAAATACTACATTTGAAGCTTCTTTGTACATATTTCCATTGATAAACTCTGAATTCACAAAAAAAGGTTATACTTAAATAACTTATCATTCCTTCTCTTGTAACAGGCTTTGCTCCATGTGAGGACAATAATTTATCTCATGGTACAATTATTGAGAACAAAACCAAGAAATCGTCAGCTGGTGTCCTGGCTTGGACTAGTGCTGAGGTGGGAAACAGGAAATTCACATTTGGTTTTTGGGCTAACGGTAGAGTAGGGGTGGTATTGGGGAGGAGAGAGCAGTTTTCTTTACAGCTCTGATAAAAACCATCTGTTCTGCCATTGAATTTTAACTTTGAATATATTCTTCTACATTCACCGATTCATTCCATAATCATTTTTCTTAAAACTCAGGTGTCAGCTAACAAAATGTGGCATATTATCCATTTTGAACAATTTTAGTAGATTCAAAAAGCTATCATTGGGCCGATGAAAACAACAAAAACTCAGAGAGAGCGATGATTTAGGATTGGTTTGGTGAGTTCATTGTGCCAATGGAACTTTCATCCAAGGCCTCCGGGTTCAGCAGACTCATCCTGTCTGGGCAGCTGAGTAGAGGTGCGGGCCGGCCTGAGCGGGGAGGGTGGCAGGTGCCTGCTCACAGCACATGGGGATGTTGGTGACCGACTGGACGGGACTGCTGGCCCCAGCTCCACGGCCTTCAGGAAGCACTCGGTGGCCGCTGCGTCCTTGCCCTGAACTTGAAGGACCTTCCCTAACATTTAAGGAAAGATGAAATAGATCAGGTTGAAATGGCATAAAGAGTCACAAAGTTTAAAAACACAGACACACACATACCTAAATGCATTATAAAGAATTTCAAAAGCAAAGAAAATTCTGAGCACTTCCAGAAATAATGATTTAGGCTAAAAAAAAAAAAAAAGGAGCAGACCCGCCTCTGGAAGAACAAAAATAAGAGAGATGTCATTCTTGCTGACAATAACAATGTCAGAAGACAATGGAGTATCGTTTTCATTAAACCAAGGAAAATAACTTTGAATCCCAAAAGTTATATATTTAATTTAATACAGCATTTAATACAACCTAGATATTCTCAAGCTTTGCAGGCCCCAGTGCTTCGCTACTCAAACACTTTCAAAATACTTTCAGTGCTATAAAGAATGCTACAAGAGATATGGAAAAGAAAAGAATTTAGCAAAGTTTATTATATCTTAAAAAACAAGGACTAATTTAAAAAGTAAAGCAAAAGGGTGTATTTTAAAAAGCTAAAAATGTAGATAATTTCAACATGGTAGGGGTGATGGGTGGTCATGATGGTGAAAAACAAAAGAACCTAATAACCTGTATAGTACTTGTCTTTTTTAGGGGGTGGGGAATGTTATTTTAAAAAATCAAAAGAGTAAATCAACATGATAAGGGCATTAAAATAAACCACTTCATGAGTATAATTGGAATGTGCTACTTTTATAATAGGATTTGATCTAGCATGGGTAATAAGATATTAGAAAAATGAACAAAAATAAAGAATATTAAGTGAAACATTTTCATAATATGGTAGTAAAGTGGAAATTGCAAAATATTTGAATGTGTGCAACAGCCAATTAAAAGGCAGAGACTCGTATTATATTTTGGAAGAGAACTAATGTAGTCAAAAGATTCAAAACCAAGTAATAGAAAAAGACTTATCAGGCAGATATTAAAAGAGATAATTGGTATAATATGTTTTTGGTTTTTTTTAAAGATTTATTTTATTACATATCTCCCCGTCCCCCCGCTGCGGCGACGCGCCGAGACTGGTCACTGCGCAGGCACGGCTTTCCCCACTTGTGGGCGGCTTCTGCTTCCATTCACGGCCGGCTTTCAGTTCGCCGGTGGCTGGCTGCGCTCCATTTGCGGGCGACCTGCCCTGCCCATGGCAGCTTTTGCCTGTCCATGGCAGCTTTTTGCCCTGCCCACGGCGGCTCTGGCCCGCCCGTGGCGGCTTACCATTCTCAAGGCGGTCTGCCCACTAGGAGAGGTCCCCGGGAACCGAACCCGGGGCCTCCCATGTGGTATGCCAGTGCCCTATCCACTGGGCTATCCAGCCGGCCGGCAAAATGTTTTATATCTGACAGAATAAAATACAAAGCACACAAACTAAAAGATCTAGGACAAAAAAAATGACCATGTATGCATAGCACCCTAAAATAAAAACCTCAAAATATCTGAAGCACCGAATGACAGAAAGACATGGAGAAAGAATTAGATCTAAAATTTTTGCTATAGGTTGTAACACATCCTCAACAACTAACAGCTGCAGCTGAGAGGTAGAAGATTTAAATAATATAAATAATAAACAGAAATATTTAGATAAATAGAAATTTCTACAACCAACAGAGTATATAATACACAGGTTATTTCAAGCACAATACATGGAACATTTATGAAAACTTAGCACTTATTAAACCATAAACAATGTCTCAGTAAATTAAAATTAATCAATTCACATAGACTATGTTCCTAGGCCATAATGCAACTGAATTCTACATTTATTACAAGGATAAATTAATTCCACACACCTAAAAGATGCAATTAAATAAACATGGGATTTTAAAAATAAATGTTGGAAGATTTATTATTGAATGGAAAACTATATCTCAAGTAGTGCCAAGAAGGAAACATCTACCTATAAGTATATTTATTAGAAAAAGAAAGGCTGATAAAATATGAGATACCATTTAAATTCAGAGATGAGAATAGAAGAAAAAACAAAAGAAAATATAAGTAAAGATAAGAACAGAAATAGAAGTAAAAATGAAACTGTAGAGGATTAACAAAATCAAATCTTAGTTCATTAAGAAGTTTAATGAGGTTGATACACCTCTGGTGAGACTGTTCATGAAAAACGTCGTAGATACAAATGAACAAATATGGAATGGAAAGAGTAAAATAAATATACACACTCATTAAAAATGGCAAAAATTGGGGCCGGCTGTAGCTCAATTGGTAGGGTGCCGGTTTACCACATGGGAGGCCCCGGGCTTGGTTCCCGGGGTCTCCTTGAGTGGGCAGACCACCTTGAGAAGGCAAGCCGCCATGGGCCGGGCAGGTCGCCCGCGAGCAGGCAAGGCCGCTGCGCGGTGAGCTGACTCGGCGGGTAGCCGCAATGGGACAGGGGAGACAAGCAGACACAGAAGAACACAAAAATTAACACAGCAAGAACAAGCAGAAAGGGGGGGATATTTAAAAAAAACAAAAAACAAAAAACACAGAGGGTTTAAAAAAATGGCAAAAATTCATGATCAACCTTGTGCTAAAATTTTTTAAAAGCTTTACTAAAATTGATAAAATTCAAGAAAAATATAAATGTCAAAGCTACAAGAAAAATAGGAAATTAACATAGATTAATAGGCATGAAAGACATGGAAATGGTAAGCAAAGAAGAGCTCCCCAAAGGGCCCCAGTTCTGATAACATCACAGATAAGGGAGCCCTGCCACTTTGCTAAGGGACAGATCATTCTTATCTTACATGGATATTATCATAGAAAATAGAAAGGAACTAAAGCTTTTTAGATCATTTTATGAGGCCCTTATATCCATGCATATATACATGCAACTAAGGACAGTAAAAAAAAGAAGAAAATTATGAAATCATTTCATCCATGTCACAGAATCCAACAGCGCATTACAAAAAGAATGAATTTGGACCAAATAAGGTTTATCCTAGGAATGCAATAATGGTTTGTGATCAGAAAATCTTTAATGTGATTAACTTATCAGTAGACAACAGAAAATTCCTATTAATTTCAACTTAATTTAACTCAATGAATACATGAAAAGAACTTGATAAGATTTAACAAATGGCAAAAATTAAACATCAAAAATCTGTAGCAAATATATTTCTGGAGAAATCGATGCATTCCCTTCCAGATTAGGGAGAAGCTGGGATGTCCTTTATTGTTGCTACTGTTTGGCAACAATAGCCTGATATCGGTATAAAAATAGAAGAAAATTAAGGCTGGAAAGATTGTAAGGGAGAGAACTAATGGCCATTTGCTGCAGATAATATCACAACTTACATAGAAAATTAAAAGAATCCACAAATTATTAGAAAAATTAAAAAGTTTGGTAATTTCAATTGATACCAGAAAAATTAACAAAAATCAAGAAATACAACAGCAATAATCAACTTGAAAATACAATTATAGAACAGGATACCATTCACTCTAAAATAAGTGTAGAGCAGTGGCGCGGGTGCAGGGGCGCTGGTCGAGGAGCTGTGGTCCTTTCCTTGCCCCCCTCCGGACCCCATGAAGACCACCCGCTTTGCCCTGACAGTTCTCCGACGTGGAGAAACAAGACTTAACAAAAAATAATTCAAGAACAAGGAGTAGACTCGCCTCTTTCAGAAACCGGACTTAAACAAACAGCCGCCATTTGCTTATTTCTTTAAAATGTGAGGTTTACTCACGTTTTCTCCAGCGATCTCATGAGGACCAAGCAGACCATGCAGGGGATTTTTGGAGAAATGCAGAATTTGCAATAAGATGACCGTAAAGTATGATTCCAGGCCTCCAGAAGGGAAATACGGTCTTGCAGAAGGCGAGGCGCTGAGTGAGCTAAGGACACTGGCGGAAATAGCTGGGGAGGAACGCCCTACCTTCACACCAGCAGGAGGCGAGAAGGTGGGCCAGGTGAAAGTGCGTGGAAAAGACTTCTTTGAATTACTTTGTCAACTGATCCTTAAAGAAGCAGGTCAAAAAGAACAGTTCTCACAAGGCACACCAAGCAAGTGTCTGGAAACTTCTTTAGCAGAAATATTTCCTTTAGCAAAACTCTTTGCATTTGAATTTAAAACAAACGGCGGTCCTCCAGGATTAGAGCCAGTGTCTTAGTTTTGAGTTATGGAGCTTATAGGAGAAGCCTGTTTGGTTATTTTCTGAGTGACCTTAAGTGTCCCTTAGCAAATCTGGGAAATCTGGGATTGCATCAGTCAGTGCCAGCATGGGATTTAGCCTCTTTATCATAAATCTTGAGGAAAGAAATGAATTAAAATAATAGTTCCCTGTATTTGTATGTACCTACAGGTCCATCTAAAGGGAATGCCTGAAACCTATTAAGTATAAATCTAAGCCAAAAAAGAGTAAACCATAATGTGAACTATAGACCATGGTTAGTAGCAACACATCAATATATTTTCATTATTTGTAACAAATGTACCACACTAATGAAAGATCTTGTTAATGGGGGAAGGTGTGGGAGGGGGAGAGGGTGGAATAAACGGGAATCCCCTATGTTTTCCATGTAATATTTATGTAATCTAAAGCATCTTTAAGAATTAAAAAAAAAAAACCCGACTCCTCTGAGGGAGTGCCTTTGGCTTTATTTATTTCTGTCCTCTACCACAGCTGATTTCCAGACAGTTAAAAAGCTTCCTATTGTAGCAGGTTATAAAGTTCAAATGGAATCATAGCAAAATGAAACACTAATGGAAAACCATTTAGAAATGACTTCTTTGTCAAAGTACAGTTGGCATTTTCCACAGTAATTTCTCCACCCTGCTCAATTTCATCTCTGAACTGTATATGGATGAAGGAATGGACTATTGGTAAGATGGGGATCAATATCCTTGTTACTGTGTTTCTTTCCTTTTTCCTGTGTTGATATTTTGCTTTACTCTCTGAAAATCTAGCCTATTTTATGGGCTCATAGTATGCTTTTTACTATCTTGACCAGTGTTTGAGAGAAGAAATGGTTGAGTCTATCATTCCCACTGCATATTTATAGTGACCATATCTTATATAAACAATGTTTTATGCAAATATTCTCGCTGTCCTGATTTTGTGATAATCAGAGTAGGCTAAACATTCACTATATTAGAAATCATGCATGTGTCCCCAGACCCAGTTTTTCTCCCTAGGCCTGGTTTTTAGAATGCTGCTGATAAACCAAGCCTGATTTATTATATGACCATCCTGTGTGGGAAATAACTGTAACTCTAGACATCTTTGGTCAACCTTAAGAGACATAGTAGGGGGGCATATGTGGCTCAAATGGCTGGGCATCCATCTCCCATATGGAGGGACCTGGGTTCGATCCCTGGGACCTCCCGGTAAAAATGAAAAAAAGAAAAATATAGATGGCACTCAGGTTGTTAGGCCCCGCGCATGGGTGTACCACCAGGCCCCATGTGCAGGTGCGCCATCAGGTCCCGCCGAGCCATGTAGCAAGATGATGATGTAACAGGAAAGTGACACAAGAGAGAGCTAAGATGAGAGGTGCCGAAAAACCAGGAACTAAGATGGCGCAGGCGATAGGACACCTCTCTCCCATATTGGAAGTTCCGAGGATCGAATCCCAGTGAAAACAGAAGGAGAAGGATGAGAAGAGAGGGCAGGAAACAGACACAGAGAATTACCCAGTGAATGGACACAAAAACAGCAAAAAATGGGGTGGGGGGAAATGGTATAAAAGTAAATAAATCTTAAAAAAAAAAGTTCTGTCCTTTAAATGAAAAATTCTTACCATCTTAAGTTTATGTAAAGTAAAATGACATTAAAATTTTTTGTATAGGAATCAACCATTGGAATTTTTCTGTAGATGGTTTGGAATGTGGATGAATGCAGATTTAGGATTTCAGAATGGTCTGATGTGGAATAGAAGTGAACTCATGATTTGATTTTTAAAACTTAAAGATGGCATCTCTGAGTAAAAGATAAATGATTAACTCTTCATTTTTTTGTTTTTATTTTCATTTATATCAACTCTTCTAAGTGATTAGTTTGTCTTGCAAAAGTCAAATCAGTAGGGGCTATGAAAGCAAAAAAAAAAAAAAAGTTTAAGAGAATAAGGGTGAAATAGCCACTTGCCTCTTTTCTGCCTATACGTTGAAGATTTAAAGTTTGAGGAAGGCTCTAAAGAAAGTAAACAGTTATAGAATGCATGCTATAGTGCAACCTCAGAATAAAAGAGGAGGCATCACTGAAAAAAAATGGTGCTATGGTAACCCCAAAGTTGCCAAAGGTACAAATGAGGTTGCTGCTTCTTTCCACCAGATGGCGATGGAGAAAAAGTGATTTTGATTAACTTAAATTTGCCCAAAAGATTGGCCCTTCAAAAATCCTTATATATGAAGTGCTCTACATGTAGTATGTATTTAGGTTATCATATTAAGAATGTTGTGAGTCTAGTCTTAAAAGAGGATTAATACTGAAGCTGTAGTTAGGGCTGAAAACATGTATAGCCAACATTGAACATCATTTAAATTAACACATAAGTCCAGGATTGTACTGTTTCTCAGTTGTCTAGCACTATTAGTATTTCCTGCCAGTATTGGGGAAGAGAGTATGGTTGAGCACCACAGGAAGTAAGTGAAAACTTGAAAAACATAACAAAAAAGGACAAATAATAATAAATATCCACATTCAGAAGCAATAACTGTTAAGATTTTGTTGTATTTGCTTTCCTTCTTCTTCTAAAGACATAAAATATTAAGATATAAATAAAGCTCTTGCAGTCCAGTCTACTGCACTGAGTTTGTGTATACTTTCATCTTTTTTTATATTTTCACTTGGTATCCATAAGAAAACGTATTGTCTTGTTTTTGGTAAAATGTACATAAATGTCATAAAAATAAATGAGTAAAATAAGTGCTATAAGGATTAATAATAAATTGAAAGAAAACATGAGATCCCCAGACAAAAATAATTTTTAACTCTAATAATTAATATTTTTACAATCTAAATAAATGGAGAGGTATTTCATGCCAAGGAATAGGATTGCTAATATCCCAAAGATTTCATTTTACCCTAAACTTATCTACAAATTGGATATAATGACAATCCAAATTCCTGCTGAGTCTTTGAGAATTCAACACACTTATTCCAAAACTTATAGGAAAGAATGAGACTGTGCAACTGCACAAGCCTTTAAACCAATGCCATAGCAGGCGGTTTATGAGGACGCACAAGAAACTGGCACATATTGTCAGAGAATCCACTGGTGGCCCATCAGATCCTGCTCACTGGGCCCTGGAGCCCACCCCTGGCCGCAGGGGACACTGCTTGCTGACACCCTGCTCCTGAGAATTGCTCTTAGCCATGTTGCCCAAAGATGTGACACATGGCTGATGACTGACTGAGGGGGTACAAAATCTCCATCCTGCTCAAGGTGGAACTAACCCTGTGGTACAGTTCATACTCCAAAGCTCGTCATAGTTCAGGCTGAAGCTGGGCTCCACGGGAGGCTGCGTCCTTGCTGAGCTGCTTCCTCAGCTCTGTCTGCCTCCCCCTCCGCTTCACAGATTTTTCCCTCAATAGGTCATTTCACAAGAATCACTTTCTCAGGCTCTGTTTCTTGGGAAGTCAAACTAAGACACATAACTATGTCACATTGTTTAGTCTTGTGGATAATAAAATAAGAGAGAGGCATTTGTGTGCACTAATCATGAGAGTATACCATAAACTGAGAATTATAAAATAATACAACACTCTGTACCTAAAGTCAAAAATTAAAAAATACATTTAATTCTGCATCAATGGAGATGATCATGTGATTTTTCTTCTTCAACTTATTGATGAGGTTTACTACACTAATTCATTTTCTTGTTTTGAACCACCCTTGCGTACTTGGGATAAAACCCACTTGAATGTGCTGTTTAATTCTCTTAACATGCTTTTGGATTTGGTTTGCAAGTATTTTGTTCAGAATTTTGGCACCTATATTCATTAGAGATATTAGTCTATAATTTTCTTTTTTCATAGCATCTTTATCTGGTTTTGGTATTAGGGTGAGGTTGGCTTCATAGAATGAGTTTCGTAGAGTTCTTTCCTGTTCACTTTTTTTGAAGAGCTTGAGCAAGATTGGTATGAGATCTTTGAATGATTGGGATAATTCACCTGTGAATCCATCTGGTCCTGAGCTTTTCACATTTGTGGGTTTTTGATAACTGTTTCCATCTCTTCACTTGTGCTTGGTTTGTTGGGGTTTTCTATTTCTTCTCGGGTCAGTGTAGTGTAAGTGTGTTTCTTGGAATGTATCCATCTCATCTACGTTGTCTAGTTTTTTGGCATACTGTTGTTCATAGTATCCTCTTATGATCTCTCTTATTGCTGTGTGTCAAAGGCCGTGTTCCCCCTCTCATTTCTAATTTATTTATTTATGGCTTCTGTCTTTTTATCTTCATCAGTCTAGCTAAGGGTTTGTCCATTTTGTTGATCTTCTCAAAGAATCAACCTTTGGTTTTGTTGACTCTATTGTTTTTTTAATAATTTATTTCTGCTCTGGTCTTAATTATTTCTTTCCTTCAACTTGGTTTGGAATTGGTTTGCTGTTCTTTTTCTAATTCCTCCAGGTGTGTAATTAGGTCTTTGATTTCAGCCCTTTCTTCTTCTTTAATATAAGCATTGAGGGCTATAAATTTCCCTCTCAGCACTGCCTTTCTGGTGTCCCATAGGTACTGAGATGCTGTGTTCTCATTTTCATGTTTACGGTATTCTCTTTCAATTTCTTCTTTGACCCACTGAATATTTAAGAATGTATTGTTTAATATACATATATTTATGATTTTTTTCATTTTTCCATCCATTATTGATTTTCAGCCTCATTTCGTTAGTATCAGAGAAAGTGTTTTGTATAATTTCAACCATGTTAAACTTAAAGAGACCTGTCTTGTGACCCAGCATATGGTCTATCCCTAAGAAGGATCCATGAGCTCATGAAAAGAATGTATATCCTGCTACTTGAGGCTAAATGCTCTATAAATGTCTGTTAGGTCTAGTTCATTTATCATATTATTCAACTCTCTGTTTCTTTTTTTATTGTCTGTCCATATGTTCTATCCAATGTTGATTGTGTTGTATTGAATTCTCCAACTATTATGGTAGATACATCTATTTCTCCCTGTTTTGCCAGTGTGTGCTTCATGTATCTTGGGGCACCCAGGCTCGGTGCATAAATACTTATTGTAGTTATCTCTTCTTGGTGAATTGCCCCTTTTATTTATTTTTTTTAAGATTTATTTATTCACTTTATTATTCTCCATCCCCACCCCACCCCCACCCCTGCTTGCTGTCTGTGTCCATTCACTGGGCCATCCTTTGTGTCTGTTTCCTGCCTTGGAATCTCCTCCCTCTCCTCCAGCCTTCACCGGGATTCAATTCTGGGGACCTCCGATGTGGGAGAAAGGCACTCTGCCACCCGGGCCACCTCAGTTCCTGCTTTTCGGAATGTCTTATCTTGGCTGTCCCCTGTGTCTCTCTCTTGCTGTGTCACCATCTTGCTGTCTGGCTTGGTGGGGCCTGGCTCGCTGCATGCAGGTCTGGCCCCCCTGCATACCTTCTATTTTTATGTTTTTACCTGGAAGTACTGGGGATCAAACTCGGGTCCCTCATTATGGCAGATGGATGCCCAACCACTTGAACCACATCAGCCCTCCCCTTTATTAATATATAATAATCATCTTCATCCCTTATAACAGTTTTGAATTTTAAAATCTGCTTTGTCCAATATTAGTATCACTAATCCAGAATGCTTTTTGCTTATTATTTGCATGGAATATCTTTTTCAAACTTTCCTTTCAACCTAATTGTGTCCTTACATATGACATGAGTCTCTAGTAGACAGCATACAGATGGCTCATATTTTTTTAATCCATTCTATCAGACTTTGTGTTTTGAGTGGGGCATTCAAGCCATTAACATTCAATATTATTACTGTAAAGGCATTAATTACTTTTGTCCACTTTCTCTTTTGGATTTCCATTTTCATATCTTACTAATGTCTGTCTTTTAACCCTTTAATTTACCTTTCCTAGTAAGCTTCATTTCTACACTCTTCTCCAAGTCTCTCACCCTTGTTTTTCCCTTTCAGGCTGCAGTGCTCCTTTTAGTATCTTGTGTATTTCTGGTTTTTAGATAACATACACTCTCAGGTTTTGTTCATCTGCGAGGACTTTGAACTCACCCTCATTTTTAACGGACAATTTTGCCAGATACAGAACTCTTGGCTGGCAGTATTTCTCTTTCAGTAACTTAAATTCATCATATACCTCCCTTCTCATCTCCATGGTTTCTGATGAGAGGCTGGCACTTATTAATATTATTGAGTTTCTCTTGTATGTGATGCTTTGCTTTGTTACGGGAGTAACTATTCAGAATAAAACTCGGCTCCCAGTTGAATTTTTGAACCATTTATTCAAGCGGCCGGGCTCGTCACCTTTCCATAGGTGAGAGCGCTGAAGCAAGGCTTTAGCTATTTTTTACACTCTTTGTAAGAACCGAAACTAACTTTTAGACAAAGGACTATGCGGGGGTCTCTGTGGTTGTGTTTGACTCACGTTGTCTGGGGCAACCAGCAAGCCTAAGCAAGCTCCAAATGTACAGAAGCAGATATTTGCGGTTAGCTGCAGGTAGGAACAGTTTCTAACTATTCTACTCTATTCTTGTTAGTCAAGCATAACTTTTGCAGCAATAGGAGGCAGTTCCCAGAATTGTACTGGGAAGGGGTGACTATAACTTTTCTCCATAACAGCTTTCCTCTTGCTGCTTTCAGAACCCTCTCTTTATCTCTGATATTTGCCATTCTGAATAGTAGGTGTCTCGGAGTAAGTCTATTCAGGTTAATTCTGTTTTTGGTGTGTTGTCCTTCTTGGACATTGATATTTAAGTCTTTCATAAGGGTTGGGGCATTTTCAGTCATTATTTCCTCAAATATTCTTTCTACTCCTTTTCCATTCTCTTTACCTTCTTGGACACCGATAATACATGTTTATTTCACGTTGTCCTTCAGTACTCTGAGACCCAGTTCGTTTTTTCCATTCTGTTATTTTTCTGTTTTCCTGTCTTTTCAAGTCCAGATGCTCAGACCTCCAATTCATTAATTCTGTCTTCCATCAATTCAAATCCTCTGTTATTTGCCTCTAATATATATTTTTCTTTTTATTTATTTCTAATATATATTTTTTCTCATCCAGTGTGTCTTTCATTCCCATAAGCTCTGTTATTTTCTTTGCAGGCTTTCAAATTGTTCTTTATGTTCACCCAATGTCTTCTTTTTTTAATGATCAAAAGAGAAGTTTTAATTGCATTAGAATGCATTTATATAACAATTGGGCTATAGGGTATTTCCTTTTGTAGAAAAATAGCATCCCTACATTCAGAAAAAAAGGAAACTAATTCCAGGTCATGATGTAAGCTGTTTGCTCACATCCAATCATAGCTAACCACATGAAATAATGACTGAAAATGACAACCTTAGAGTCACGCCTTTTGGATTCAGCAACATTTCCCAAAGATGTTAATAGATAGTAGGAATGGGGCCTTAATGTTATTTTAAAACGTTCTTTACTACAGAACTTTTATTCATTTGTTTGGCTGAAGATGAGCTTTTCATCTTTCCAAGGTGGGGTTTTAGTATTCAGTACTTCATGAACTTGTTTAAACGTTGAAGCCTTTTAAAAAGTGCCTTCAAGGACTAATGGGGGGCC
>PVKH010024767.1:0-13554 GCA_004027955.1 Chaetophractus vellerosus
ATGAGATTATGACTCACTGAAGGCACCAATGATGGTTAGCATTCTGAACAATAAAATATTTTGTAATTAGGTATGTACATTTTTAGACATAATGCTATTGTGCAGTTAAAGGCTACAGTATACTGTAAACATAATTTTTATGATTTACTTTACTGATATATATACTTTATTGTGGGGTCTGGAACCAACTTCAGTATCTCTGAGGTATGCCTATATCTAAGAGGAACGGGAATCAAGTAGGAGAAAAAGTAGTGTAATGCCAAGCTAAGCATTTTATCAGTTTTATACATGTTCCATCAGTATTAGAAGGAAGAAAAATCTATATGCTATTAGTTGGGTGCAAATTTCATAATCATGTGTTTTAAGGTACATTTTGTTCTAAAATCTGCAACCTTATTAACATTATTTCTTTAGATTTATCAAATTCTAAGAGAAGTATGTGACACTTTCTCAGGATGATAATAGAAATTGTCTTTTTTTTTCCTTTCTTTATTTCAAGACTATAATGTTAGGCTCATACAATTCCATTGTTTTACATTCTTGTCTATTTAATACTATTGTTTCAATATAATATCCCTCCTTATTCTTCTTACTGCTTTTTGGCTTAAATTCTCTTAAGAATGACATTAATATAATCTCTGTTTTCTTTTGGGTAGCTTTTGCTTGATATTCTTTTATTTTCACATTTGACTTCTCATGCCAATTTAGGTTTGTTTCTTAAAACAGTTTATGACTGGATTTTTAAATATCCTATCTTAGAGTTGACTTTATATCTGATATATTTATTCTATTTATATTTATTTTGATTATTAATATGTTTTCTATTTGCCAAGTCTTTTACTTTGCTACTTTTTTCTTCTTACTTGCTCTTCTTGGATAAATAGCGTTTTATTTATTCCTTTTTTTCCTTCTGCAATAGATGTTGTATAACCTATTTTCATCCCTTAAGGGCCACACTCAAATATTTAATAATAACAAAGTTTAAAGTTTAGATATATGTAAATATCTGCATGGGTGCCTGTGTTTATTAAATGCAAGGTTTATACATATATGCACATACATATATGACATGTGTATATATATGATATATATATGGTAAGGACCTTGGCAAATATTATTTTTATCTAAATCCCCTTACCTTACCATCTTTCATTTATCTTTTTTTTTTTAAAGATTTATTTATTTTATTACATATCTCCCCTCCCCGCCGCTGCGGCGACACGCCGAGACTGGTCACTGAGCAGGCGTGGCTTTCCCCGCTTGTGGGCGGCTTCTGCTTCCATTCACGGCCGGCTCTTAGTTTGCGGGTGGCTGGCTGCGCTCCACCGCGGGCAACCTGCCCTGCCTGTGGCGGCTTTTGCCCTGTCCGTGGCAGCTTTTTGCCCTGCCCACAGTGGCTCTGGCCCGCCCATGGCAGCTTGCCATTCTCAAGGCGGTCTGCCCGCTAGGAGAGGTCCTCGGGAACCGAACCTGGGGCCTCTCATGTGGTATGCTGGCGCCCTATCCACCGGGCTATCCAGCCGGCTCCTTTCATTTATCTTAAGTTACCTGTATTTTCATACACAAATATTTAGTTCTCTTAAAAAAAAACAGAGTAGTTTTGCTTTGTTTATTTTATGGTTAATATTTATATTTATTATTATCTGTTTATGCATTTATTTCCTGACTTTGCTCTTACATCCTTTTCCTGCAATTTGTATAAGAGTCACTTAATGCATTAACTCTTCATGATAGTTGTGGTTTAAAAACTTTAGTTATGCAATGATTGAGTTTGCTTTCCTATTAAAAGAATGGCTATCTTGATTATTATCCAGCACTATCTTTGAGGTCGTTGCAAATGCACTAGGATAAGAAAGCAAAATGATTGGTATAAATAATACAGGAGAAAATATAAAACATTTCTTTTAAACAATCATATTATTGAATACAGAAAACACAAGAGCTTAAAAATAGATTTAATTTAGCTGGATATGAGTATGCAATGATTATATTAAATATACAAAAATCAATAGGTTTTTATTTTATGTTATTTAGTAACAAGGATCAGAAGTGGAAATAGATAGATAGTTAGCTAAAACAACACCTTAAGTATTCAATAAACAAATGATAGATTTGGGAAAAAATACATCTGTAAGGGAGATGATAGAGTTCTTGTCTATATTTTGGAGAGACCTCTTTTAAATTAACAATAAAAAGACAACTAAATAAAAATCAGCAATTTACTATAATTCATTAATGAATTGATAACCATGTGTTCTTTACCATCATGAAGCATATCATCTTTTATGTTTATTGCTACATACCAGTGTTACTTTTTGAATGACTGAGCAAATCATTTGCTCTCTCTTTGCTTCCATTGTCCCAGGATGTCAATGAGGATCTTCATTAGAAAAACTCTAAGTTCTATTCCGGGTCTAAAATAGTATAAGATTATGACCACAAAAGGGCTTAATTCCCAGTTTCGACCCTGAGCCAATATTTAAGAGAATCATGAAAGCCTCCTGGCTGTATCTATTTATTTTCTGGTTCTTAAGTTTTATTTCCCTCCTTGTTCTCCATCATGTCCATTAATTCTTCAAGTTTCTTTTCCAAATATTTCCTCAGTGACCTTCGTATTGCCTTCATTTTCCTCCGATGAGAGACACAAATATGGAATCTAGAGTTGAGAAATTAAGATAATCCCAACTTCAATTATCAACAGCCAATTCTTTAAAACAATTATACAATTGGTTTCTCCTTTTTGGTTACCTATTCTAAATTTTTTCCTCCTATTTAATTGTACATACTCCAACTTTTGTTGCAACTCTTATCCCATGTAACTCCCATCCATTTCCTTTCTTTTAGTATTATAGCCCAGAAATATGCCTTTCTTTCTCTTTGTTTCCATTCTGTGTATGTGGAGTGGGGGCGGGGGTTGGGGGGGTGTCTCTGCCAAAGGAATGCTTAGCCCAGTGTTTCTATGAAGGGAGGAAAACTCACAGTAACAAAATGCTTCCCAACACTGTGCCTTCTGCGAACAATATCAGAAATAGTGAAATCTCTTGTTTTTCATTCTTCTTTGGATCCTCTTCTGGAAAGAGAAAGTGGAAAAAAAGAAAGTTTGGAGAAGAGACATAGTAATTTAGGATGTCATCTATACTCAGTTTGTCATGTAGACCACTTCCATCTGTTTCCTGGTTCTTTTGCCTTTTATTATTCTCAGACTCCTAAGCTCTTTTAAACAATTTGCCCTTGTTGCTCCTAATCTAATTTCTCCACCCCTACTCCAAGCCTCTAGCCTTTACTCTTCTCAGCCCTTTGATTGACCAGTGTCCAGTGATTCATACTGCTACATACTTTATTAGACATTTTAGCTCTGCTTTTGAACATTAGAGTGGTCTGACGTTTCTGGCGAAGAAAATATTTGTTGAATAAGTCAAGGAAAAGCCTAGTTCTTTGATCCCTAGCCCCTCAAAATTTTAACTCCATAATCTTTTCTACCTTGACAATATTCCCCTCTGAAACACTGAGTAGAGATGCGAAGACAGCTCCAACAATCAAGGATGGGGCCTTCAGTTACAACTGAAAAGGAGAAGAAAAATAGTGGGAAGAAGACTGTGACACTGAGGTTCCTTAGCTTATATATCAAGTATGAATAAGATTTCAGGCATTCTTGGGACTCTGAAGCTCACATTGCTGTGAATTCCTCCTTCCCCTAGCAATCAAGGTCCTTGATGGGTCGAAACCTTCTGTAATTTAAGTCTGATCTCTGGGAAAAAGTTGGAAAAACAATGCCTCAGTTTTATGGGGTTATGGGTTGCAAACTATACTTTAAGAAGCCTCTGAGCACCTCCAAAACCTGTGGGATATATGGTATTTCATAAACTAGAGCTTATTGTCAGATATTATTGACAATCCCCCTTTTAACCAGAATGCTAGGATTTTGAGTCTTAGTGTACCAGGAGGGGGAGATTGGATCATATATAATAAAGGAGATGGGAAAATATGGGCTGAAACCTCAAGGAATCCCATGGACTGTACTCACTGCAATCTTCAGAACAAGCTAAAAGAAAATCAGAAAGTTCTAATGAGTTCCCATCAACTAAGAGTTTACTTCGTTTATACCCAAGTACTCTTTAGTTATCCATTAAGTTCCAGCCACCCATTCACTCATTCTAAATCACCCAAATATAAAACCATATTCCCCCTGCCCTCCTCACTTCCTATTCTCTTCAGATAATTTCATTGTTCCTAGATAGCCATTTTTCATTACCAAGTTCAGAGAAGGCCTTTAATGTTTCTTTCATTTTGGATTCCAGATTATGGCAGACATCATGAATCTTGCCTTGAAGGATAATGGCACCTAAGGGGGGATGGAAGGGCATCAGAAAACGGGGTTGGCCAGGCCCTTCAGAATTTAATCCTAGTTGCTTTGCCTTGCATTCCCCAGGCAACTTTCCTCATACTTGTTTGGGCAATACAATTTTTACCTCACCTTTCCATGTTTCATTGCCCAGTTTATAAAATTCATTCTTCAGCCATGTTCTCATGTTGACAACATTTTGGACAGCTAGAGAGGAAGGGGAAAGATACATATTGGTGAATAATTACATCTTTGGGGAAAATTTTGTGGACCCAGATGTTCTCTTCCCTACCTCCCTTCTCCCTTTAAGCCCCCAACTCTCAGGGACTCAAGCTTCCCTCACCCAATACCCGAAGCATCTTGCTCCTGTGGGAGACCTTGGAGCTTATATGGAGAATCTCCTTAATCTGCCGTTCAAGCAAATGAGTTCGGCCAGGGACCTCTGAGGGCAACAGCTTTGCCAGCAAGGTCTTAATATCCTCTTTGAATTTGGGGTCACAATCCAGACAGCCTTTGACTCCACGTAAGGCTGCCAGGGACAGGGGCAGGAGCAGGAGTAACCAGAGGTCACCCATCTCCCTGCCCCAAACCCCTCTCCCTAACAGCAGGTTGTCCTGGCAACTAGTTCACCTAGTTCCTTTTTCTTCAAAAATCCAGGAATGAGAGCCAGCTCCTGGATAATCTGACTCCACCTTTTCCTCCATTTCCATCCCACTTCTAGGCAATCTCATTTCCTTTAGGATCTTTAGTTGTTTTCTGACTTTTCTCCTTCATTCCAGAGAGAGGGAACTGCCAGCTGGGGAGCACATTCCTGAGTTCTGAGTTTAGAACACAAAGACGGAAAGGAATCTCAAGCTCACAAAAGCAGAGTTCTATGCAGGAAGATGTCTCAGAAAAAGAGTTTAGTTTTGTATCTTCAGTAGATTCCCACACACTCCTCATGACCATTTGAGTAGTTGTTATCCATCTTTCCTGAAAGTTCCAAAGCCTCTGCAATCTCTATGAGCCTCTACAATCTGCCTTCTCAATGGAATGCTCTAGGAAACTTTAAACTCTTGGCAAGGTAAAAGAATGAGAAAGAGCAGAAGACCTAAGCCTTTGATTTCCCTTTCTCCACATCTGAATGTCACAACAGGGGAGTTCTGGAACCTGGAAACCAATTTCGGGGTGCAGTATTATGACAAAGATGGATGAAGGAAGGATTATAGGACTTTAGAGATTGTTTAACATGAACTCTACTTTTACGGAGGAGGTTAAGAAAGTCTCAGAATACTGGTTTGTTTGGGATCCCAGTCCTTATTGGTAGCAGAGATATTGAGAATAAAGTATTGAATGTCTATATATCATTGATATAATTAATAAAATTTATAATTTTTATATAATTAAGACTTTCTCAGAAATTTAGGCTACATTTATTTTTGGTATGATTTATCCAGCCATCCTATATGACCATTTTCTACCTTCTTTTAGGGAGGCTAGAGCCAGAACAGCAGCTGAGGAATATATGCTGGTGAGCAAGAACCTAGTAATATTCAGGGACTTTAGAGAGAACATCCTGACAGTACTGATGAGGAAATTTATAATATATTAAAAAATAGCCACAATTACCATGGGCCACCTCTCAGGCCACTACATGAAAGGCGGCCAAATAAACATGTACTTCCTTCATTATTTTGAGGCTCTTTGAATAAGAATGTTCTTTGTTACTTTGAGGAAATTACTTTGCAAGGCTTTTCACAGCACCAGTTACCTATTTTCTCATAGATTGTTTGTATGGCTGTGATTTTTCTGGAAGCCAGGAAAGTCTGAATTACTATAGGGCTAGTGGTAGAAATTAGACCTAAGAATTGGAGTACTCATGGAGTGGAATGCTGTGAGGGAAGCTGACAAAACTAAAATTAATTATTTGCCTACCATGTGACATGTGCTGAACACTTCAGAAGTGTTATTGCAAGTTCTCCCAGCAAAGCACCACTTTGAGAGATTATGATCTCCATTTTACAGATAAGAAATTATGATTCGGAGATGTGAAACAATCTGCTCTGGAAAAATAATTTTTTAAATTATGGAATCATGAGTCAAACTCATGTTGTGTTACTAATTCTATATACTTCACCCATTTCCTCTCAACAAATTTTTCTGGGATAATACAGAAGATAATCTCTGGAAATTTGCTAAATCAGATAAGATAAGAGAACTAATTAAAATCCTTTGATGCCCTATGACTTATGGTTTAAAATCAATATCTATTGGTAATATTTTTATATTCATTTGGCTAGATAATTTCATTTATATATGATTCACCAAATGATTTTCACATGCTGAAGTTTGAAGTTCCATGAGCTAATAGGGTTCAATTAACTCTAGAAACAAAAGTTGGAGGCTAAGGGGGCTAAGAAACTTGACAGGAAGGTGGCTAAGTTTGAGGACAAACGCTTCTTCAATAGAAGATATGTTCTAGGTGAGATATTTTCCAATCAATGATGCATACCTTAGTCTTGGAATGGGAAGATTAAGGAAATACTTGGTCACATTAGTGGATAAATCTACTCATTCCATGGTCCATTATCTTGATCCAGACATAGCCTATCTATTGCTTTTATCCTTGTTGTACCCTTCCATTTAATTTGCAGTCCAGGCTTTCAAGATAAGAGAAGAGGCAGTTGGATACTCTTGGAAAGGTGATTAAAAGGAGGTGGCAGGGGACATGTAAAAGGGAAGACAATGGAGGAAACCTCACCCTCACTGAGTAAACAGTAAACATATTATACAATATGCTAATGGAAAAGACAGAGGTACACACACAGATCTAAGGGAAAACAGAACAGCACTAACCAAATCTGGAGAAATTTCTTATAGAGAGGCTGGAGCCAAGAAGACAAGAAACAATAGTTGTGGAATATATGGTGGTAAGTGAGAAGTCAGTAATGTTCAGGGGTCTTTGGGGGGTTTATCTTGAAAGTATTAATGATGAAGTATATTTGCATATAAGAAAACAATCAAAATTATTATGGGATACTCATTTGAATTTCATAAATGTAAAATATTTGCACTTCGGGGAAGAAAGCTTTCCAGAAATTGGTTAATAATATGAAATTATATTATTTAATTAAAATAATAATACTTCTGCCTGGTGGGTCAATTATGCTAGTATTTGGTTTGGATTGGCATGGAAAGGATATGATTATGAGTAGCTCACATCCATAGAACATCTAGCTGAAGTATTTATTTGCTTAAAATAATGTCTGAGAACTAGAGAGCAGACTACCAGGCCAGGAAAGGAAAAGCAAGCCCGGGGCCTTGATGGGGCCATTAGGAAAGACCACCAGACCCTGATCAAACTGAGAGAGAACAGACCGTTAAGTTTCCCACATGCGGTTTTCCAGCAGATATCACTGGAAGATTCAGAGATGGGACTGCACCGTCTTCACCCTAGAGAGTATCAACATGTTGCCAAAGAGTAAAACAAAGATCATCAGTTAAAAAAAATTTTTTTAAGGTGTGTCTATTAATTTTCTATGCAAGAGAACGCACACAAGAAGTTCACTGCATGTTTCACTGAGGAGGAAAGGTCAGGTTTTAGTTATTAGAAAGGGAGAGTTCATGGTGATTATACTTACTACCATTTTAGCACACTAATTAGGATGGATTGAGTCCATAGTTGGGTTCGCTGTTGGTCTAAACAAGCCTGATTGTTCAGTGGTTAGTGTATGAGTTAGGGTTCCCTGGGCAAGCAGAATCAACAGGAGATATCTGTCAATAGTATGAGATTTTATGAGAGTCTCTCACGTGACCGCGGGGATGCACAAGTCCAGGTTCTGCAGGCAGGCTGCCAACCAGGGGCTCCAATGAAAGTCCAATGAAGGTCCTTGATGAGTTTCTGGGAGAAGTTGGCTGTCCAAAGACAATCTGGGAAATTTTCTCTGAATGTTGAAATCACTTCCCCTTTTAAGGCATTCAACTGATCAGATAAAATCGTCACCCATTGCTGATGCAGTCTCCCTGATTGATGCAGATGTAATCAGCCATCCACCCAGGAAACTCACTGGTGACCAAAGTCCATAAATGTTCTTGTATTACAATTAGCCCAGTGCTTGCTGGACCAAACACTTGGACAAAATTACCTAGCCGAGTTGACATATTAACTATCACAGTTAGAAGGTATTTTAATTAGGCCCAAGAGAGGCCCAGCCTCCCAGAATTACAGTCTATGGTTATGGTTCCTTATGAGTTTCTGGAGGTTAGGGCCATTTAAGACGAAACACAAGTCAGTTTTGATGTCTCCTAGGGAAGTGCTGCTATAAGCAGAAAACTGCATATAGCATACCCCCTGAATGCTATCCACCACACTGTGCCATAGGTCACTTAATTGCCCCCACCCCACCCCATCCTTTATCCCATCTTGGAAAGAAGCAGGGAAGGCAAAGGGAATATGAAAGAATGAGCCTTCCAAAAGAAACATAGTTGCCTAAATAAAGTGCATAAATTACCAGAACAGAGCGAGTTTATCATATTGTACTAAAATTGCTTTTTTCTTCTTCCCAATAAAGTGAGAAGGTAGGGCTGCAGAGAAAGCTCAGAACAATTATAGAATCATAAGATGCTGTCTCCTTGTATATCTGAGAGTAGTGTAAATTAACTTTTTATCCTACAGCACACACAATTTCAAGATAAACTTGCATTACCATATCCATTTTATTATTTTATAAATGAAGAGTACACTGGTCTGAGAAGTTAAAGGACTTTTCCAAGTTAGCACACCTAGTAAGGGAAAGAACTGGGCTTATGATACAGATTTCTCTGCCTTCAAAGTTCATACTCTTTCTAAAATACCAAAATGTTTCTTGAATAGAGTTAATCAAATGTACCCTTATCATTGTCTCAAATTAGTGAGAATAGGGACCCTCAAGGAAAATTATTTTTGTGGTTAAAAAAAGATGGTTAAAAAAAGATGGTTTGTTCTTGTTTGCCATTAGATTTTTAAAAATATATATTCTATAATCCCAATCATCTTTTAATTTTTCCCCCCGACACCCAATTTTTCTTTTTTCCTCATCAAGTACCTGTACAGAGGTTTCGAAGAAGATTTGTGTCAACTAGGCCTGTTTGCCTGTCGGATAAGTACAAAATTTTCTTTAGCATTGTGTATAAAGAGTCATAGATGTTATTCTAGCTTACCTTAAATAAATACCATACAAGTGTAGTATGACTCTATTTCTCCCTTTGAAGGAAATTAAAATAGAATAATAAAAACAATTTTAAGAACACTACAGCCAATAGCAGCAATAGGTAACATTATTGTGACCAGAGCCTTTGTCATAATCTGTTTTATATTTTTTCCATACACAGTCTCTTCTCATCCTAAAGGGCTGGAATTATCCTGTTTTGACTGATTCCAAACTTATGTTTTTTTATTAACTACTGAGCTCTCTTGTCTTTTTTTAGTGAAAAGGAAAAAAAAAACACTGCCCCTGTGCCTTGTGAACTCGTGTATTTATGAAAAACTAACACTTAATGGGAGAGTCATCATGATCTAATGTATACTACCCTGGTCCATATTCTGGCCCTTGTAGGAACATATTTTTCTCTTAAATATAAGTATAGAGTCAAGGAGGAAACTTAGTTGAATTCAAACTTCATTTTATGGTCATTTGTTAAGAGCAATTTTATTGGTGGTAATTCCGTTGCATCTTTCTGAGTGATATTTTATTAGTGTAAATTTTACATTTGGACACTTCTCTACTTCCAGAGTTCTTTTTGTCATCTTGTCTTGAAACATTTATTGAATGAGCTTCCTCTTGATTTTTTCCTAATACGATAAGTAAATATTTTCTGCTTAAATACAACCAGTTTTCAGCATTACAGCTAACTCCTGTAAGTACTGGCTTTTCCATCAGTTCATTGGAAATGTAATCAAAATCTGTTGTATTTCTGGTGATATCTGTAAGAGGGGCTCCAGTGGAATTTGCTATCTATTTACAGTTATGACATAAAAGGGAATTGAATAGGCCAACAGTGAGACAGGATGAATTCAGTTCAGTAGAGGAAAGAAGTCCTTGGTCGAATGAGTCAGTAACTATTGGAATGAGCTGTTTATATAAAAGAAGGTGTGGACTCTCCATTCCTCGGTAAGATTAATGGTCACCTCTCCCAGTGTTGGGCAGTCCTGCCTGGGGGTTTGGGCTAAGTTGAATGGGGATCTTCCAAGCTGCCGTATCTGTTATAGTGTATAGAGAATGATAACTCAAAAAGTATCAGCTTTATATTAATTATTCCTTAAATTTACTGGAAGTATAAAAAAACATGTTCAATTTCTTTTTACAAAGAACATTAATTTTGGTAATATATTTACTAGGTGGGAACGGAGTTTATTTATCAAAATCCATATTCTACAAATTATTGTTATATTTAGCAAAAACATCTTCACCAAGAGGGATGCTAGAAAGCATTCTGAATCTCTCTTTTTTTTTTTTGCAAATGGTAAAGGGAATATTATAGAGAAAAATATAAAATGTTTTTCAATTGCAGCTATTTAAGAATTTCACCACAAATACGCTATAAAATTTTTTCTCCTTCCTTGGTGCCTTAAGGAAAGACCTTGGCAATATATGCATTGACCACTTTTCATTTATGCCAAGTTTAGCTCTATGTCTGAAGGGCATATGCGATAAATTCTTCATACATTATCTCATTTGCAGTCTGAGTTTTATGAGTACCCATAAAACAATTACCATATATACATTTTTCAATAAACGGGCAAACAAAGTGGCTGCAAACAATATGGAAAAGTCAATAATTAATTTCGGATTTCCAAATGTAGCGGAGTCAGTGGAGCTTTCTCTTCTTTTCAAAAGAGCTGGTTTCTTTGTTAGGAATATGCAAGCATGTTAATTCATTATCGTGTGGTTTCTCTTTTCCAAAGCTTGTCAAAGGTCTAATTTATGTGCAAGACTGAAAGCTGTTTAAACGGATAATATGCCTCCTTCATGAGAAATACCACCCCTTTATGCTCCATTAAATTCAGACGTTGACTCTATAAGCTACGTACCAATTATTTCTTTCCAGAAACAGCAGCACAGTTTTTTCCACAAAGGACAACAGATTATTGCAGGCTGCTATTAATCTCCACATAGCCCACAAAATACACAGGACACTAGGGAGAAAACAATTGAGTAGCTATTTTAACATTTGCGAAACGATATGTGGAAAGAAAATAAAAAAGATGTCTGATTGCAAACCTCCTGTATTGTTTCAAATCTCCCAAAAAGATACACAAAGCCCTTAGATTAATCAATAATCTCCTGTGGTTGAAGCAGTGCCTGTGAGTGAACACAGGGAGGGTTTTATTTGTTTGATCTTTGTTTTCACCAAAATCATGTATGGCTAACCGCTGCACCAACCAACTGTTCAATCCATTAGCTGGGTGGTGTAAGGGTGAAAATGCCTATTAAAATAGAATTTATTAAAATACTAAAATGGGTTCCTTTACAACAACATTGTTGGATGCTATGATCATGGGCCAATTCTCATAGTAAAACCCAGAAAAATATACTGGTAGCTATCAGCATTACCTGTTATAGGCTAATATTTAATATAATGTCTGTGAATCATTTTTTGCTGGATGAATTACTCTAAGTAGCAAGATTGTTTACAAAATTATAGACACTGATACTGGTCAATGTATAAAATCCAGGAAGAATTTTAATAATGAGAAGCTAGGAACTAAGTTATTTGTGTAAAAATTTTGACTTTTCTCATTCATCAAATATTCAGTCAAAAATATTTGACAACTATTCAACCTTCATTCAACAAATATTTATTGAGCACTTATTTGCCAAACACCATGCTAGATAGTATCAATAGAGGGAGGATAGGGACAGAAATGCTCCTGCTTTCACAGAGCTTACAAACAAATGTAGCTCTGATATTTTAATCGAAATGGTTTTCCTTTATGTGCTCTCGTGTCATTTTTGTAGATTCTTCCCCTTTTTTAAAGATCAGTCGTTCTCTCTAGTTTCTGAATGGGGATTTTACTCCACTCTATGCAAATGGATTTAAAAAGAGGGTGAGATGGTTCACAAATCAAAAATTAAGTCCTGGACTGGCTTAAGCGCATCTGCAAATTTTATTCCCCCCAAAATTGCACCAAGAATGGACATGTAAGTCAATCAGAGTCCATGAGACATGGGCAAATATTATTGAAAGGTTTTGAGGAAGAGATGTTTCCTCCCTCTTCCTGTAACTCTTTCCCAGGACTTGGTGATGTGAAAATGTGAACACTGACGCTTCAACTGTCAGACATGTGTTGGTATGCCCCTGGACTGGCTTATGAAAGTGCATGGACATACAAACCTGCATTCTGTGACATCACATTGGGAACTTGAAATTGATCATGGTGAGAGTATTGACACCACAATCACAAATACTACAAATGAAGTATGAATGAAGACTTTTTTTTGAGAGCCCATTTACCAGCATTCCACTGCTGAGTAGCTGCTGAGATTCCATAGCTCAGAGATTTACCATGAGACCAGTGGATAGTATGAAGAAACTGGGTCTAAGTGATATAATTCGAATTACTGGATCAAGCTTTACAGGGAACAAGCCCTATCTTTGGAGTCTTCAGTTAGTCTTCAGTCTATACCCTTCCTCACAAAATAACAAAGAAAAATTTCATGGTCGATGTACATTAGTTTTTGAAGGTAGAACATTACTCAAAGTATGTTCTGGAATACTAATTGAGGTTAAAAAGGGGAGTTATATGTGTATTGATTTTCTTGAGAGTGGGATTGACAAATATATTTGAATATGTAACTCTGCTCCTCAAGGTACATATGGTTGATTCTTTGGAAAATACAGTTCTAATTGTTGAAGACATGTGTTGTCTGCAGAGGTAAAGGTTAAGTAGATAAATAAAATGTGGTACTGACCTAAACACTGATTTCACTTATAAGATCTACTCCAGCAAAATTTGCAAAGACATATCAGTCTGTCCCAGTCACCAGCCAGCTATGCAGTGAACTTAAGGGCTGAGACTGTAGGAGAAGAAATCATCCAAAATAACAGTGTGGTCAAATTAAAACTTCTATTTTAATATGACTGAGAATTAGTGGAGGCACTTTAATTTATTGATGCTGAAACAACATTTTTAGTGTGTCTTCACAATGAACAAATAACTTCCACCACATTTTTACTAATTTATTCAATGTCAA